>JBBEOF010005400.1:0-17909 GCA_037576055.1 Fusarium sp. M6JPR69
AGATCAAGATCAAGATGCTTGACCCCTGAAAATCGCTCCCTCGAGATCCCCTAAGGATGAATGCTTAGTCAGGGGACTGTGCCGCTAGCCTGCGGACAGGGGGGGCTGTGCCTCGAGCACACAGGTCCTGTGCGCCTAGATGGCGCCTGCGACTAAGAACATGATTACTAAGCTAGCGGCTCTATCAACATATAGCCAATCAGAGGCTAACCTGTAATCTAGCCACCATGCCACCATAGCCACACTTAGCCACAGCTATCTAATCACCCGGATTCTTAATTCCTTCAAGCATGCTGAAGCCGACCGTGCCCAACCGTGCCGAAAATCAGGTGGCTGGTTCTGGACCGGCGGCACAGAGCCCCCCATTTGGCCATTGTACTCGCTGGGACGCGAAGTTCGCGTCCGTAAACAAAGCGTGCCTGCACAACTTGAGGCTGCTGCTTACGATCCCCGGCAACAATTCCTGGCCAGTGCCATCCACCCTGACCCTGCCTCTCTTCGTGTTTGGTCAGACCGCCCCCAGGTGTGTACGTTGCCGATTGGGTGAGAGCAAACGTGGGCTAGGGTGGGAGGCTATGACACCATGAAGCCTTCGTCAGTCGCCAAGTCCATGTTGGCGCGTCTTCCAATGAATGGGTGTGCCTGTCACGCCTCCCTGCCCTGGACCTGACTGGGGGTTCCACCATGGCCCCCATTGCGTCCGAATGTGCCATCCTTGCTGCATCGGCCGTCATATCGGCCATCGTTGAAAGAGCTGACGGTGAGTGCTTAGCCGTGTTGTAGAATATGGTGTCTGGGGCGAATCGTGCGGCGATGAATAGATCTGCCAGGCGTTGCGCCTTATAAAACAGGAACTGCGAGCGCCTTGACAACCTCTCCTTGACTTGAAGATGATTGGTACTTCGTCGATGTCTTCTGTGACGCGCCAGCCCACGGTTTTCAACATTATTCACACGTGCAAGGCCTGGTCGCTGCGCCAAGGAGTTTTATGTCGTTCAGCTGATGAGCGTATCTCTGCCTATCGTCAAAGCACTGTCAGAACACGGGGCTGTACTTACTGAGGCCAGGGCAGCTGTCTACCTGCGGGCGCGATACTTCGCCGTTGTCTGGTCTTGGGCCCCGTCATTTTGTCATACGTTTCATCACGGGCGTTTCTCAAGCTAGGATATCAGTCTTCTCGAAACGCTGATTGATTTCACGACACAGGGAGGGTGACCTCAATAAAAAACCCAGCCTTGTTTTCTCTGGCGCTTTGGAAGCCACCGTGCAGTAGCTCAAACCTCCTACATGATAGAAAAAACGGCCTGTTCCCGGGTCGGGTTCCTATTGGGCTCTTTTTTACTTTGCTCTTGTCTCTCCCTCTCATCCTCATCCTCTTGGTCTCTCTTGTGTCTCCCGCCAAAACTGCCTAGGAACTGGAGTAAAGATTGGAACAGAGTGTGAACTATATGGCAAGAAAGCCCATCTGATCTCCCTTGTATCTCTTGCCCCAGGTTCTCCCGCACCTGTTGGAACATCCTCTCGCGAGGTGGCATCCCTATTAGAGATATTAGTCAGTGCTGGCCGGACGACGTAACATAGTGGTATGATCTGACTCTTGTGTATGAGTGTTGGAGGTTGTTGCCTTGGACGAGGCTAAAGAATGAGAGTGATGATTTTTTGCTGGGGAAGGGGGCTGGGTTTCGGCACCATATGACATCTAGAGTTTTGTGCAGGACTTGTATGAGACGTGCACGCGGTCTCCTGCTTCTTGGAGCTCTCACCGGATATGAACGCGTCTGAGCGCTCCTGAGTGCGGCTGAACGAGACTGACGCGGTATAACGCTTCATCTTGGTCGGCCGCACGCCATCGATTGGATCGGAGTATGAGAGGCTATAACACGCGTGCCGATCCCAAGCCATAACAAATTAAAGCCATGTAATTTCCAGCATCGAGTCAGCTCCGCGGGGGAACGTTGGGGTAGAGGGTTTATGGTTCGGCGCCAGCCAGGCGCTATGTGGAGACTCTGCCGGCCTCCGAGATCGTCCCCGCGTACGGCCCGTGCTGGAATCGGTCGCGCCGTAGTAACATGCAAGCAATTGAGCGACGCAGTGATATGAAATGAAACTTATGGGCATGTGTTTCATAGTCTGGTCCCGTTCTACGTAATTGCAACGGCCTTCTCCATATACGTCTCCGTATTTTGTGGCAGAGATGAATATTGGTGAGCCCAGCCTATGCGCTCCTTCGCCGGGTGTGCGGATGATTAAAAAGCAGATGCCTATCGAACTATCTTATCGATATAGATAACAGATAAGGGGGGAACAACCTCAATCAAGCTCCATGTGGACGGAGAAACGCCGCGCGCGAGTTAATAGGCAGGCCCAGCGCCATCTAGCGGCAACCATGCTCAGCGGCTCTATCAGTGTCTTCCCCAAGCAATGACGGGAGGTTTGGCGTCAAAACCCCTCCTATCCCTCGTACCTATTTTTAGCGTAGATCGCGTTGCGGCTGAGAATGAAGGGACGTCCAAGGACTCGGGGGAGTGCTCTTGGGGAGCTTTATTTAGAAGTCTTGGATCTTATTCGCCGTCAGCAAAGCATTGTCACCGCCCTGACTTTAGCGTGGCGGTTCTTAGGCTAATTTTAGAAGACATCACATCCACGAGGTGGTGTGCGTGTGGATACCGAGAGTCCAGGGGTGCATCGACTTGTATAATGTGGACCCATTAGCAAGAGACACAAAAGCGATATTCTGTAGTTTGTCGACGTGTTTGTAGAATCCTGTATTCTCAAAGCATTTTACCGAGCTATTCCTCTCGATATCTAAATAGCCGTTTTGCTTGTCAAATTAGGGGTGTGCGATTATGATGTGGATCCGATGACCGCCCTGTTCCCGAGAACAGAGGAATACTGCTTCCTGACTTCTCTCTGTTCCCAGGAACAGAACAATACTGTTTCCTGACTTCTCTCTGTTCCCAGGAACAGAGGAATACTGTTTCCTGACTCTGCCGTGTTCCTGGGAACAGCGCAATACTGCTTTCTTATTCTAGCCTTAACCCCAAGGATGCGCTGGCAAAGACATCTTATATGAGAAGTCGTGCGCGCAACTACGCTAGAGCACGATGGCCATAGCGTACAACAGTGCAGGGATCTGCATGCAAGCGATGCTGCGAACCGCAATCGGCCTCTGTAGGGTCGAGCCTACGGGGGTTGCATTTGCGGAAGCTCATGAGGGGAGGCCGCGTCATCAATGAAGAGGAGGGTCCTAAATTGGGCTGAGCGGTTAAAGGGCTGGACAGACTACAAACAAGGCATGAGCAAATTGGGTACGCAGCAGCACTGAAAGGGTCAAAATAGTTCAATGTTCGAGGAAATGTACTGCCCTATATTAGCTCTAGTTCTAAAACGATCTCGTCTTATTCCAGGACGCCATCTGCTATGCATCAAGGTAACTATAAATACAGCGCAGGAAGGGGAGAGCTATGCTGCCTCGGCCCAAATTTTGCAGTTGATCACATGCAAGTTCCAGCGGAAGCCTAGAGCGGATTACGGTGGCGGTGAATCCTTTAGCCGATCAGCCAGCAGCACTATCACCTAATGCCGAGCGAGGTGCAACACTTAACCTCACCGCCATGCAGAAACTAGTTTACGGGAACGAAGACGGTGTTCCAGACGAACGGGGCGGATGCGTCATGAAAAAAGGCAGGAACAGAGGTAGCGACCGATCCGTCAGGGGAAACCAGCGTGGAAGGTGCGTCCAGTGTCATCAGTTGCTGCCTGAGGCTTTCAGGCAGCATTTAGCGATGATCTACGCCTGCCCACCCACCAGCATTAGACAATACACGTCAATTGGCTTAACCACCACGGTAGCTACAATAGGAATGCCGTCCAGTTGGCAGGCATAGTTGAACAGTATGTCTGGCACAAACCGTTTCCATAAAAGATAGATATCTGGTGTATCTAGGTGTCCAATCTGGTTGTCCAAAAAGACCTAGGCACAGGCGATGTTACCTCTTCGCAAAGCTGTTATTAGACTACTTAAGCCAAGGATCCCTCATCAGGCACGCCTTCGCTGCCGACGCCTCTGCGACCTCCGGTTGGGTTTAGCTGTACCACGTTGACTCTTGCCTCGGGACTGTCTCCCCGCGGTATGAGCTTTCGTGTCCTCAATTGGCAAATGAGATCTTGACGGTTGTGCTGGTGTTGCTCCAGACCTTGAGCATGATCTTGGTTGAGAGATGTCAGGCTCAAGACCTCTCCTGGACGCGTCTCGACGCGCTGCAATACGTGTGCTGCGACGGGGTCCTTGCCACATTGCCTGCACGCCATCCTGGTGCGAACCTTGAGCCGCTTCCTGGTCGATCACAACGCCGGGCTCCGGCTGCGTCTTTGTAGCTTTTGACGAGACCCTCGCAGTGGCCAGCCTCGGTTCTCGCGGATCAACCCTCAGCCTTTTCGGGCTTTGTCTCTCCGGGGGATCTTCGTCGGTAGTTCGCCTCCTCTTCGTCCTCCTCCTTCCATCAGAACCAGATGTATTAGCTTTGGACGGGTTCACCTCGGCCTCAACCAGGGGAACCTGGTCCAGAATCCATTGCACAAGGACGCGATGACGAGCAGCATCTCTTCTCGCACCATCGTAGTCAAATGTCGCCCGAACAAATTGTACAATGAGGAATGATCGGCTTCGGGCCTGCTCTAACCGTCGCTTTGCAGCAAGTAATTTCTCCGTGCCATGTTTCAACATCGATATCCGCTTCGCCTTAGGGATACGCAAACGTTTTGGATCCTCCTGGGTTAACACGTAAATTCGCTTCGCTTCGGACTCTGCCCTCTGCACGGCCTTCCAAGCCTGGTCCTTTTCCACCTCGCACTCCATCCCTGATGCGTCGGTCCGCACAAACTCTTTCGTCTCGTGAGGTCTCAGGATCTCCTTGTCGACGAGCTCCTGCCACAACTTGTCGTGCTCTGGCTCCAGGCGTTCGATGTCGCTGGTGTACTTGTCAAGCCACCAGTACTCGTAGTTGAGGTACTCGATCCATGTCGTCAGCTTGTCTTGTTTCTTGGGGTCTTCGTCGAGCTCAAATGGTTGGGTGAAGTAGTGGCGCGCAAGCCGGCGCTTCACCGCTTCAGCGTAGTCGCGGAACCCTCGACAGCCGTGTTCCCTGTAGAGACGTCGCTGCCGCCTGCGTAGTAATTGCGCCTGATCCCATTCCGACTTGAGGCATGATGGATCAGCTTCAATCTCTGCCAAGAGCTCCGCGCTGGCCTCCTCCGGATAGTCTTCTCTTATCCAGCGCTTCCGCTGCTGAACGTACGCTGGAAAACCGCCATCGTTATCCTCACGGCCGCGGTTATCGTTCTGCCATTTGCGGAAGTCTTGCCACCTCTGCAACTGTCTTTGGAATATGCCCTCAGCGCGTATATGGATAAGGTATTCCTGCCAAGGCCTCAGTAATTCAGCGTAGCTGCCTGGATCACCATATACATCCTGAATAAGATTGATGGGGTATAATGGGCGACCGCCATCATTGAGGAGCTCGTGATAAGCCTCGACTTCGAGTCTCGTCCTGTCGATGGGCGGTGTAGGGGGCCTCGATCGCTCGATTACTTGTGGTTCGGGTCGTAATGCAAAGCTTTTGTTGGGCGATACTTGGCGGAGGCGTGCATCCAGGTCATCGAGATCGAGCTGGCGAGAACATGCCATAGGACTCTGGGCTAGGCCGCGTTTTTGGGCCCTATATCATTGTCAGCTAAAACTGCGAGAGATGCGCGCCGAGCAGTCAGAGAGAACTTACTCTAGTCTCTCGGCGAGACGGCTGCGTTCATCCTTGGACAGCTTGTCCCACCCATCAACAGGGAGATCGTAATCACCGTCGGGGAGGCGATGTCTCTGTATGAACTGGGCGAGCTCGGCATCGCTCATTGCGGCGATCCCGCCCACAGATACCGTTTCCACCTCTGTGGAAGCCATGTTGCTATCGATCGTGGATGAAATGTGAAGTTATTGAAGATGAGGGGCAAGGATGACTGACTGTTTGTTGACGTGACACTTGACTAGATTGAAACCTCAGGCAGCCAAGTCGAAGAGCGCTTGGAAGTGGGGCAACGGCAGCGTGCACATCAGTACATTCAATTTCCACGGATTTATTGTTGATTTCCTCGTACCCGCGTGAACGATGTTTCTCGGGACTGGAGGGCCAATCATGTTTTGTGTTCTAGCCGCTGGGGTTTTATGAAGAGTGCGGGGTAGGGGCTTCATTGGATATCGGCGTGTTGTTGCATGGCTGAGGTCACAGCGAGGAACACTTGTTCCACACCCGTTTGTCCTTATAAGCCGATGTCTTTTCTTGTTGAAATGACATTCTTCCTCGTCTCACCTACCTTTACCTGAACATCTTTCAGAATGGAACACGACGTCATTGCCTATTTATACCCCCATAACGACAGCAGGAAGAGGGCATTAAAGGCGATCGAGGCGAATTCGCGGTATGCCCCTCCACTTCTTCAACCTACCGAGGATCGACACAGCCGTCGCCGCCGTCGCGATCGTCACCAGCGAGAGTCGACTGAGCCACCGGAGAACCCAGGTGCTTCGGCGCTTGACTATCTTCCAAGCCTTGTGGTCAGACTCGGTGACGTCCCACGAACTGGCAAAGGTCTGGTCTTTGGTTCGAACCCAAACTGTGACGTCGTTCTGCGCGCCCAAGGTGTCTCCAATATTCATTTCAGCTTGACTTTTGACGAACTCAACCGCCCGCTCATTAAGGACCTGCGTTCCTCTATGGGAACTCAAGTCACTTACGATGGTGGGGGCGAAGGCGTCCGCAGGGATTTCCGTTGGATCGTCGGCGGCCACGATATCCCTCAGCGGAAGAAGAGCATCATCATCACAGTGCCCGACGCTGTTTCCTTCCAGATTGTCGTTCCATTCCATCACATAACGTCTCCAGCATACATCGACAAGGTCAACAGGTTCAAGCAGGGCATGGCGACTGCTGAGGGCCTCCTCTATGACCTGAGCCTCTCAAATCCGCCAACAAGACTTGGCACGGGCGCCAACACCCCTGGCACCGAAGAGATCCACCTGAGCAAGAAGCTCGGCGAAGGGTCTTTTGGCGTCGTGACTCATCTCTGGAACGTCAGCACCGGAGATGAGCATGTCGTAAAGGCGCCTACTTCGAAAGCTATCCACAAAAAGAAAGTCGACAAGAAAGCATGGCGTCAAGAGGCTGACATCATGGCTCAGATTTCACATGTTCGTACGCCATTCCAGATTGCGCTGTTTCCCTTCTAACGACATGGTAGGACCACATAGTACAGTTTATCGGATCATCCTTCACTCCACATCCTCGATTATACATGGAATATGTGCCGTGTGGGTCTCTAGATGACCATGAGGATGTATCCTACAACGAGATCTTGACGATCCTGCGTCAATGCTTATCAGCCCTGGTGTACCTGCATGGGCTTGAGCCGCCGATCGTGCACCGAGACATCAAACCGGCCAACATACTCGTTCAGTATCGATTTGATGGCGATATCTATGTCAAGCTGGGAGACTTCGGTTGCTCACGGGACAGGGCTGAGTTGACGACCATATGTGGAAGTCGGGAGTATCTTGCGCCTGAGATCTATTCAGAGATACAACGCTATGTTGGTAACAAAACTGGACTGGGCTATACCCCAGCTGTCGATATCTGGTCTCTCGGCGTGGTGACCGGCCAACTGGTATGCGGTCTTCCAGAATATGAGGACCGGTATTGGAATAGTGGTACCGTCTGGTGTGAAAGGATTGTTGCATGGTTCCAAGCGGTCTTGGAGATAAGGCCCAACGATCTGGGACAATGCCTGTTGAACACCATGGTGGTTCTTAGCCCAGAGCAACGATTCTCTGCCGACGACTGCCGCGACGCGTTGGAAGATCTGTTTAGTACTGAGGAAGGCTCCCCCCACGGATTGACCCCAGCCCCATACTCCGAGGAAGAGGGCCAGGCGACGTTCAGGTACGCTCTGCAGAACTATGGCGCCGAGGATTTGTCGACTGTGATCTACCAGCCAAGGTCTACGGGAGCGGCCACCCCATCCTATTTCGTAAGATCATGGGCACCGCCTCCCGAGTCGCTTTCGTCGTCGTCAAGGATGACCCAACAGCACGAAGAGCCCGAAGAACCATCCTCATCGGCGATCAGGCGGTACGGCGATTGGCCAAAGGGTCACGAATTGGCATATTTTTTGGAAGACTACTCGGCGGATGAGTTCAATCCCCTTTATGTTGGATCCTCCTTGGCATCACAATTGGGAGGGGACAACTCGGAAGGGAACAACTCAGAAGATTGGGCAAACCAATTCCTGCAAGAATCATCGCAGTATAGCCAGGCCGGGGCTGCAGGCTCACAGGCAGGTATGAATTCAGGAACCACAAGATTGAGCATCCCGCGGGGCGAGAGGGGAGGGTGGTACCTGCCGAGTGGAACTCGCACAGTTGAGGGAGGCGACACAATCGGCGCAGATGATTACGAGGAGATGTCAGGAGCGGCATTGTTACTCCAAGCCATCGGCCAAGGCTCAAGGGCATCATAGACGTATGTACACGTATTGTAGGGTTTGGTTGTCTGTATTTTGAATTTATTGTACCTATCTAAAGCTCGTTTATCCTCTAAGCTCTCTGTATCAATGTGGGGCTTGCACACTCCCTGCGGTGGGATTTTCGATTGCGTTGGGCTCCCGTTGACACTTTTAGCGCTGAACGCCCCCCCCACCCAGATGCCTCGTGCCCAAGAACCGCCAGGGCCATGGCGGGAAGCCTTAAGTCTATTAAAATTAGCTCAGGAACCCGCACACTAAAGTCAGGGCGATGGCACTACTTCGCTGATACCTTGAACGCCCCGCTGTTCTTAGCCTCGGTGTACCCTACGCCATGCGTTGAAATAGCAGAGGAGACATACTTGGAAAGTTACGTGATCAAGACTCGGCATTTTCGAACACCTTAGATGACAGGCTACGCGCAACGCTAGAGCACGATTGTCTACACATATAATGGGGGCGGAGGATCTGCGTGCAAGTGATGCTGCGAGTATTCTTCACCCCACTGCAAGCGTGAAGCGTACCGCGATGACATGCTACAGCTGGGGAACATGACATCATTTTCTTAGCACCATCGACTAGTCAGTCATCAAGGCAGGCCCCCGCCTCAACACTAATCTTGCCCACGATAGGGTGCAATCCTCGTCTCTGGCCTTGAATTTTTCTCGCCGAAGTCAGGTTCGTGAGGACAATCATAGCACGCGTAGTGCCTGCACGAGGTGATGATGTGTCGCCGCTTAGCATCGGAGAACGGAAAACGCCTCGCCCCGTCCATCCTAGCGCATCATACATATTGCAAAGAGTCTAGGGGTAGGAGGCAAACGTGCTCTTTGTCACTGGTCAAACGAGCACAATAAATTAGATCAAAGGGAACCTGTTGTGTCCAAATAACAACCACCATGCTAAAGATCCACGGTAGCATCTGAAAATAACGACTGTGAAGCCGCGTCATCAATGACGGAGCCGACGATACCCGCCGTATCGACCGCCGCCCCTTGGCATTAATCGTCTATGTGCGTGCACTAGTCCTCATGAAGGGTTTGATTCTGAGACGCCGGCTGTTTGCCTCTGTATCTCATAAAACCGCTTCTCCGTCCAGTCATATACGTTGTCGTACACGAAGCCCCTGGATTTGAACAAGCGACGGAAACGGTGGCGTAGATGGCGATAGTCAGGCTTGTCGTGGAATGCGAGTGACCTAGTATACTTGATATACGCGACAAATTCCTCTGGTAGGCCCTCACAGATCGATTCAACCGGCATGTTGGTTTTCTTCTCTTTCACTAGTTCGTCCTTTTCTTCTTTGGTGGCAGCTCGTAGGCCTTGCCAGGGCAACTCACCCCGTGCCAAGTAGACAAGTACATACCCTAGGGACTCTAGATCATCGCTCCACGACTGCTCTACGCCGATACTGTTAGCAGAGGAAAGGGCCCTCGGGTTTCATGCACGTACCGCGTCCATGGTGGTTATTGAGGCTCGCGTATCGCCTAGTTCCGCCAAAAGAGCGGCCCGTCCTACGTGGTCGGTCCATTTCCACGTCGCGGAGCTCCTTCGCTAAGCCGAAGTCGATGGTGTACAGTATGTTGCCTTGCTTACCGACTCCCATGAGGAAATTGTCTGGCTTAATGTCGCGATGGAGAAAGCCTTTAGAGTGAATGTACTCGATTCGGGAAATTGCCTGGTCCGCAACAAGGAGGACAGTCTTGAGTGACAAGCGCCGACCACAGTAGTTCAGTAAGTCCTCTAAAGACGGGCCAAGAAGTGTTTGGACCAAAACGTAGTAATCACCCTCATGGCCGAACCACAGGGCTTGAGGAATTCCGACTCCGCCAGAAAGGGCTCGGTAAGTGTTTGCCTCGTCCTCAAGCATCTGAGGCCCTCTTCGATCACGCATCAGCTTGATCGCAACATCTTCTTTGGTGAGAACATCGATTCCTACAAGGTCAATCTCAGATCATCAGCATGCAGCCCCCAACCAAACACCAAACGTACCTGCATAAACGAGGCCGAAACCGCCCTTGCCGATCCTGTAATCGACGCGATACTTCTCTTTGATCATTATATCCTATAAAACACTAAGCGTGAGTACATAAGGCTATGTTTCCGCCACGCGGTGAGCCATACCTTCATCTTGATTGACGAGCGTTGTGTCAAGATAGGGTGCAGCTATGCCTTGAGGAACGAAAGGTCTTATGCCCCACCCCGTTTACCTCTGGCCCCAAATAACGTGACGACGCGTCGACTTCGTGTTATTACCTCTGTATCTGTAAAGCTCAGGCCACTTGTGTGGGTCCTCGATCAGATAACTAACGTGGCTTTGGTAAATAAACTTCGTTCAGTTTCAACCCAATAAAAATCGCGTCGGACCCCATGCGTCAGATTCTGAAACCTCAATGTTACAGATTTACCGGTCTTGATTCATGCGCTTAGTTCTGTTCGGACCAGTCCCAGCACTCCGCATCCCTAATCGTCTTGTTGCTCAGCTTTTCCAGCCTTTCCTCTGCCGCAACCATGCTCTCTGGCACCCTGTTGCCCACGAAATCTCTCTCCCGCACCTTGGACAGAAGCGTGATGCCCTCTATGGTTCTGCACCGCGATAGTTGCACGTACAAGCTATAAGGATCGCACTGCGCTGGAACAGCCTCGCCGTCGATGTTCGTCGTCCTCGTGCCCCGGAGTTCGAGGGCCACCCGGTCCAATGTCTTGCTTTGCACCTTGTAATCCGTGCAGGCAAAAGCCGCTGCGCATGGCAATCCCCGCCGGCTGACATTCTTTCTTTGCCACGGGCGCTTCTTCTGGCATTCTATCATGGTACTGACCGGCGTTAGGAGGATGGTGCCGGCCGGCATTCCTACGAAGTGGAAGTCTGTTGTCGTCCCCGACGCCAGCACGAGGCCCGCCGGCGGGCCGAAATGCAGTAGGGTCTCCTCGTTGACCCGATGGCCCGGGTATGCCTTGTCGACGATGACGTCCAAGGCCGTATAGCTGGCCCCGTTGACCAGCTTCAGGCCTTGGTGCGTATTCTTGTTTACGACGACGGGCATACCCGGAACGAACATGAAAATGGCAGGCACCGGGACGGCGCTGTCGTCACCTTGGCTCAGCATCATGACGGCTTCCTCCTCCGTCGGCTCGCCGTCTTTCCATCTGTGCTCGGATACGAAGATACGCAGCCGGGATTGCTGCGCCTTCTGGAAACACAGTGATGCCTCGACGTTTAGGTTCCAGCGGTTCCTGTTCAGCGGCGTCACCACGGTGAGCCCCGACTCCCACGGGATCCGTCTGTTCTCCCCGTAGCAGGTGCGATTCAGCATGTCCATGTCCGACCGGTGCTGCACCCCATGGCGCACCCGCGTTAGCAGTCTCCGCAGCTGTGGATCGCTGGCGGCGCGGACCTGCTCATCCAGCATGACGACCGTGGTGAACTTGTTCCACAGCGCGTGCGCCCTATCGTGCTGGTACCTTTGCTCCGCCTTGAACGATTTTTCTTCATGCCACGAAATGGCCGTGCTCGGGAGGAGGATCGACCTCTCCTGCACAGGGCGGAATTGGTGGAAATCCCCGCAGAAGAGGACGATGGGGATGCCGCCGAAGTCCTGCGCGCGCCCTCGAAGCTTGCGCAGCTGTTCATTCACAACGTACAGGGTCCGCGCGCCAAGCATGCTGACCTCGTCGATGATCAGCAGCCATTTCTCCTGCCACTGCGCCGTGCTTCGTCCGTCGACTCGGAGACTCGCCGAGCTGGACGCTGCAAACCCATCGACGTCTGAGCCCCGACCTCCTCGCGGGGCTGTATCTTTGGAGAATCCACAGGCGGAATGGATGGTGATCCCGTCGATGTTTGCGGCTGCTGTTCCCGAGGTCGCCGTTACCAGCAGACGGTGCGATATCCCCTTGCTTGCGAATAGCTCGGCGATGGTCGCGATGACGCGCGACTTCCCAGTGCCGCCTTCGCCTCCGACAAATTGGCAGAGCTGTGGGGTTCCGCTCTCGTCCCGGCGTACAAGGTCTAGTTGGCGACATAGTAGTCGGAGGGCGATGCCCTGTTTTCGGTTGAGTGTGAACGACTTGGACAGTTGCCTCCCCGCCTCGGAAAATGACGTGGACGGGCCGAACTGGATAGTCGCCGATGGCCCCACGCACCGGCCTGGGGCTTCCGGATCGGTAGCCGTAAGACGGACTTCGTGGTTTCCGAAACCATTCAGCACGTTGTACACAGCTGACCGCGAGTCAGCTGCGCCGTTGTCGGGCTGGCTTTGTATTCCCTGGATCATCTTCTCTTTCTCTCTAGAGGCGCTCATTTGCTGCGACTTGATGGACCTGACATGCTCCTGCCACGGCACGCCCGCCTCCGGAGACGACGACGACGACGACCTCTCTGCCCTGCTCAGTGTCCTCGGTCCTCTCTCGGGAACTATTGTGCCGCGCAGCTCATCTGTCGAGCACAGGGCCAACTGCTGGAACTGACTCAGTTGCTGTGCCATTGTCGAGATCTCCTTCGACCCAGCAGTGATCTCTTTTCTCGCTATCGCCTGCCTCAACACGTCTAGCAGCCGTGTTGCGGTACCGACCCTGTCCGAGCGGTATGCCGTCCGAGGTTCCATATCACACTCTGGCCCGACTGTGTCAACGCCAGGATCCCCGTCCCCGTCCCCGTCCCCGTCCCCGGACTGCGCGGCCCACTGTCTGGCATCCCGCTTTGCGTCTTCAGCAGACCGGTGAAGTAATTGGATGTTGTCTACCGTGAATGATATCCTTCGAGGCAGAGCCTGCTTGTGTCTTTCCCATATGCTGTTGATATCCCCCGCCCCCTCGGACAAGAACGACTCCCACGGGACGAATAGGGCCAGGTGCTGAACCGCTGCCCTGCATTGGCCAAAGTTAGCCCTCCCACAATCCTCGGTCTAGGCCTGCGTAGGGGTCGCCACTGTGGTCAGCACACGTACCTCTTATAGTAACCCTCGGTTTCCTCGCTCCAGTCTGTGCTCAGGTAGCCGTCGAAGCAGACGACGGCGTGTTCGCCGGGCTTTCGCAGCGCCTGCACCCATGTCTGTGAGGGGGGCCAGGACCTGTCGAATTGTACCTCCCCCCGAGTTCCTGCGCCCTTGCCCTTGCGCTTCAGCCTGACTATCGACATGTAGTCATACAGCGACAGATCCTCCAGGAGCTTGCCGCGGTGCGGATATGCCTGTACTAGAGAGACCCTTTCTCCGCCCTCTTCGAGGAATACCATCTCCTCGAGCGGCTCGTCTACGGCCTCCATACCGCTCTCGCATCGCAGGTGACGCCATCGTCGGAAGACATGCCAGTAGAGGGAGGACACATTCAGGAACGTCCAGGCGTCGTTGCTTGCAAACTCCGTCGGGTAGCCCAGCAGGTGGGCGACGACTTCGACTTGCGACAGTGCCCGCTCTGTGAATATCCGGTTCGCAACCTTCATCAGGAATTGGCGCGTTTGATTTTGGCCCCGGTCCGTCTCACTTGCCTCGCTGTTCTCGACCATGGACCCATCCGTGGTGGGGAACAGTTCTGCTGCCGCGGCCACCCGCTTCCACACCGGATCTTCGACCTTTGTGGCGTAATTCGTTACGTAGAACACAATGGCCATGGTCTTGCACCGCGTTGCTATGAACGAGATGTCGTGGTTGTGTCGCAGGCCCACAGCCATGGCTTTGTTCCACCGGTTCACCATGCTGTGAGTCCGCCGGATCTGCAGCACCCCTTCGTCCGTAAATGTCGTCCTCTCCGCCAATCTCCACGGGGCCTTGAACCGGCACGGATTCCGAAGCTTCCCCCGACCCCGGATGGCATACTTGACGCATGTAGGGCTGTGGGTGTGAATCTGGGTGGCACCGGCGCAGAAATTGGCTTCCTCATCGAATGCGGCCGCGAATTGCTGGCTGTTCTCCAGCAATGACGATATGTCAGACGTCACCGATCTCTCCGCCTGGACTGTTGAGGACGCTTCTTGATCGAGATCCTGGATCGTTGGCCTCGCGTTAGTCAAACTTGCCCTGCATAGCAGCCGCGCGACGAACATACCTCCGCGAAAACACTGTCCACGTACTGGATGATCCTTTCGCGATAGGCAGCCTGGTCTCCCCCCTCAACATCTCTCAGGATTGAACTCAGGTGCATGTTTCCCTGGAGCCAGAGGAGTCCGTGGACATGAAGCGCTCCCCGCTCGTTGGTCTCCACGACCCCAAAGTACCTGCTGATGCGTCCAAACACCGACTCCTTCCCCGTCTTCACGTAGTGCTCGAAGAACATGGACACTTCCCGGTGGAAGAAGATAGCTGAGCTGAGAGGATCCGATATTGCCAGCCTCGTCCGCTTGTATGCCAGATCGAGACTCGTCAGGAAGGCCTCGGCCTCGTCTGGATCCCGCGTCCGATATGCGGCGAGCCTCAGCTTGACCGGGTTCGTGATGTCGTTGGGGTTCAGTGTGAACCAGATCGCCGGGATACCATCTCGAATGATGTCGGACTTGATCTTTCGCCGCGCACTCAAACGGCTCTCCCTCGACATCGGCTGGCGGAAGCCGTACAAGGACAGGCTCTTCAGGAGCTGCTTGACATCCTCGTCACCCGTCCTGCCGACTGTCTCTAGTTCGGCCTTGGCCAGCTCCAGCTTCTCCGCGGTCAGCGACCGTACGATGCGCTCCACCTCTGGAAAATTCTTCCTCGTCACACTCAGCATACTGACTCGGCGATTTCTCGACCTCACTCCCATGTTGAAGACGAGAAAAGAGAAGATGTGATGTGTTGCGAACCGGCCGCCGTGCCGCTGGAGCACCACCTTGGCCCACGTTTCCAGGGTCATGTTGCGCGATGTTATGAGACCCCTTACCCGGACATCCGCCTCGGTATTTCCATCCACAGCTAAGACTGCGTCGTCGATGCTCTCCTCCGCTTGCCTCGGCCCCCCGCTACCGAACGGAAGTAACGTGGGAAATGTCTTTGCGAAGAACTGTGGCTCGAAGGAATCGGCAAAGTCTTCGCCTCTCGATACGAGAATGTAAGGCTCGGATGCGTACCCTTGCCGCACCTCGGCCGACCCTGTCAACGTACTGCCGCCCGCCTCGTCACACGGATCCCGCCTATCCAGAGCGTCACGGACGTATCGTAACTTCTCCAGGTCTGCAACGTCTGGTCCCCCATCGAGAGCGAACATCCCGGAAGAGCTGATCTCGTGGACCATCGCGGCGGCTGCGTCGCCATCTGCATCGCTAGGCTCCACCATCACCTCGTCGCTGGCTTCCAACTCGTGCCCCTGGCCGAGCGTTTCTAGGACCTCTCGTATATCGACGTTTCCCTCGCCTTCCAGACCCCGCTCCGTAGGTGGCACAAGCTGCCCTGTCTGTGCCTTCTCCCGTGCCGACGGCTCGTTCCGCTCCAGTCGATCATAAACTTGAGAAGGCACACCGTGCGGGGGTGAGTCCCAGCTACTCAGTTCCGTTTCGTTGATCTTGATGTCGGCATACAACGGATTGTGCCTCTTCAGCCACAACAGCGCCCTCTCAACGACCCTGCGCCGTACTGACAGTAGCGCCGATAGATCGCTTGGCGCTGGCCTCTTCGAACCCTGCCAGGATACGTGGATCTCGTCCAAGACTTTCAGGAGTGGATGAGGGAGGACATTTGTTACGAGCTCCTGCACGTTGTTGGGGAATACCGTGATATGTCCCTTGATGTGTTTCGGGTACCTTGCACTCTGCCTGTGTCCGTCGGGTATGCTGTACTCGGTGATGAAGCCGTAGCACGAATTCAGTGCGATGAGCTTCTCCTCGACCGGCGTGAGATCCTTCAGCTCATCGGGAAACATGTGCTCGCATCCTAGCCGCGTGTGCAGCAGCGCTGCAGGAGACAAGCCACCTCTCCCCAGATGTCTCACGCAGTCTGCGCACCCGTCAATCTTCTGTCCCGGAGGGAAACAATGAGCGCACTTGAAAGGTGATCTGTCGCGCTTCTCGATCGCACTTTCCACCCACCAGTCCCACTCGACCTCCTCCAGCTCGTCTCGGCTATGCTTGCGATAACAGAACTTGCAGGTGAGGATCGGCAGCGTTCTCGCGTCATGGAACGCTTTATAGAACTCCTCGACCGTCTTCACCTTTCTCTCATGACTCACAGGCGTACACCATGTCTGCCCGTGGGACAGCCGCTCCTTCTCTGCGAACTCTTCCTCCAACGCACGCATGATGTCGGCGAGATCATGCGCCTGCTCGGACTCGCCCCTCTCTCGACGCCCTGCAGTTCTAGCCCGTTTGCGTGGCTGCTGGCCGTCGTTGCTGCGAGGGCCGGACCTCTTCAGTTCGTCCTGATGCCTCTGTCCTACTCGAGCCTCGTTCTCGACTATGGCTTCTGCATCGCCGATGACTGGCCCCGACGACACGGCCCCCGGCTCCTTATCATGATGCCGGCGAGAGCCTCCATCGCTCCTCTCCTGAGCATACTCCCCGTGCAAAGTCTCGAAGATGTCTGCCGATGTGCGGATTCCCAGGCCAGCAAGTGCCACATTCTCGCGATTCCGCGCATCCAGGCGACGGAACAGATCAGGTAGACTTTCCCTCTCCATAATCGCTTGCATTCACTCGCTCCTCTGTCTTGATAGTTCTGCGTTGCTATAAAAGACCACACGATACCGGTATTTACTCCCCAAGTCCCCTCAGGGGCCAGGAGCATGGTGCTGCTGCTCGCACATTTATCTGGGTTCATTGCTCACGCCCTGGCACCCGGACCATCCGCTTTTACTCTGAATCGGGCTGCATGGGGATGCATTCCTCCAGGCTCAAACTCAGATAGCTTCTGAGCCCTTACTCGATGGCACTTCGGGGGCTTCTTCCACCTCGATCTGGAAACACAGCACCCTCTTGCTTTGAAACGACAGTAACCTCCTCTTACGCTTTTGACGTCGACCCTGAGTCGCAGTCACCAATCACCTACTCGACAATGACAACAAGGTTCACTCCCCAGACATGACATCCGTCACATGCTCTGCCTCCCCGGTCAAAGTTGTTTCACCAAACATTTTGAAATTTCTCCCTCTATACAAACTGCCCGCACCTCCCGCGAGATGTGGCATGGTTACAATCATTCCCCCAAGTTCTGTTCGACATGTCCCTACAATCGACCTTCTCGAATATCATCCACCTGCGCGACTTTGTCGACAACGTCACAGACGATCCGAGTCGGGAAAATGCACCTAATTATGTGGAAATACAGACCGAGATCAACATCTTCGAGGAGGGTGGCTTCTATAGTTCTGAAGTCAACGTCGAACCTATTCGTACCCGCATTCATGCTTATCTCACACGAGAAGAGCGGGAGCCCTATGTGCCAAAC
>JBBEOF010005401.1:0-17773 GCA_037576055.1 Fusarium sp. M6JPR69
GAACTTCCTGGGGGCAAGAAGGAGCGCAGTGTTGTTTCATTCACCATCGATGTCATCTCGGCACAACGGCTTATGCGACCGGCCAGCCTTCCCGCCAACAAGGCGATGAACCCGTACGTCGAGGTCGAGGTCTTCCACGCCAGTGATAAATGGGAGAAGAGGAATGAGTCAGCCTTGCCTCGAGATCCTGACCCGCCGCAAAAGTTCCGGACGAATATCGTACGAGAGAACGGCTTCAACCCAATGTTTGACGGTCACTTCAAGTTCAAAGTCACGAAGAAACAACCCGATCTGGTCTTTGTTCGATGGTCTGTCAAACTCTCCAACGATGGCGAGAACTACAATGACAGACCGGCAGTGGCCATCTACACTGCTAAGCTTAGCAACCTCAAGCAAGGCTACCGCACCTTACCTCTTCTCAACGATGCTGGTGACCAGTACCTTTTCTCAAAGCTCCTCTGCAAGATCAAGATTGATTCGATTGAGATGATGATCGACGCACCCCACCGCGCCCTAAATGGTTGCAGGATCAAGGGCCTGGGCGGGAAGACCTGTAGCTGAATCAGCACCCGCCCCAGAAGCACGATGGAAAAGCCCAGCACAGAGAAGATCAGATTTGATAGCTATCCAAGATCTATTTTTGCGGCTTCATCTGTATACTGTGTTTCTTCCCTGGGCTTATTTTCTCTTTTCCGAAGTGGCCGTCTTTTGACTTGTTCCTTCTATCTTGTCTTGAGCAACAACACCTTGATACCAGACTCGATTCGCTATTCATGCTAAGACGTGCGTGCTAGCACTGAACAAGTATTCGAGCACCTATGTAAGCGCGCTCTCTCTACCAGCATATAGATCCTGGCAAACCAGTGCCAGGACGGCTGGGCCAGCTCATGTATTCCTTCTCTCTAATTTCTTCCTCTTGAGATTTACGAGAAATATCAATTCTGTTTCCTATCCTGATCCTGCTGTTCTGCCACAGCCGGTTTCTGCCAAGACTTTAACAGAAATATGAAGATCTGTTAATTCGTGTCTCTCGCAAGATCAGCGGGCGTCCGCCCCATGAAATCTTTTATGGCTACATCTGCTCCCGCCTCTACCAACGCACTCACCTTATCATCTCTGCTGCCGACGACCGAGGCTTCAATTTTCAACCCTTCGAGGTGCCGCGACGATAGCTTCTCGTCAATAAGCTGCCCCAGAACCCGCTGTTACTTTTCCAACACTTTATACCCATTTCCCTAGTCAATAACTGGGTCAAGTACACCAATGACTGGGTCAGCAGCCTCATCCAAAGCGGCGTTATTGATAGCCAAGAACACGAAATACCAGAACAGTCACGCCTCCACGCCTGGAAACCAACCACGGCTGCAGAGGTATACATCTGGCTTGGGATCCTTATTTATATGGGAGCCCATAGCGAAATAACGGTGGAAGACCATTGGAAGACCTCTCAGCTAGAGGATCAGCGGCCTGAACACTCGATAATCAAGTTTAAAACTTACAATCGATTTCAGCTTCTTTATCGTCATATCCGCATCTTTGACCATACCAAATTCACCGACGGCGGCGGCGACGACTTCCCTATCGTCTTCCAATGCGTTGAGTCATGGTCTCAGCACGTTCACCTTGCAACAACAGAGCTCTGTGAGCCGGGCTCGCATCTTGCCGTCGACGAGGCTATGATCCAATATACAGGAAGGAATAAGCAAGTTGCATACGTCCCCAGTAAGCCTATCGACACAGGCTTCAAGGTGTGGATAGCCGCCCAGCTCGGCCTCTTCATAAGGTGGATATGGCACCAGCCCAGCGCAAAATACGGCCCTTTTGGCGTTCAGAAGAAGCCGGCATTACAAAGGAAGAAAAGCAAGGGAAAAGGCAAGGCTCCTAGCAAGGCTGATAAGGCTAACGAGGTTGAGGAAGTTATCTACGTGGCTACGGAAGCCGGGGCTAAGATCATAGCTCTTGACTCAACTCAAAGCGCCGTTATTGCTCTGATTAACCTATTGCCGATATCGACATATCACGTCTTCGTGGATAATCTCTTCTCATCGCCGGACCTCTTCCGCCCCCTTCCGTCAGCACGGCCACGGTGCAACCGGCACAGCCCGGCCTAGCTGTGGCACCTACAAAGGTCTTGTAGAGGCTGAAAAGGCCGATAAGGCAGGGAAGTCAGGCTTCCAATTCAACGAGATCAAGGCCATCCCAACGGCTGATAATCAGGTAAGATAATTTGATCTTCTTCTTATCTAGCTGCTGGCCAATCTGCTTCTTCCCTTGGTTAACCAAATCGCGTGGAGGGATAATGCCCTCGTATTGTTCCTTTCAACCGTCTTCACCGGCGATGAAACGACTGAGCGTTGGAGGAAGAGACTATTAACGAAGACCCCAGCGGCACAGCCAATATAGCGCTTTTTTGGTAGTGAGCCAGTCAAGCTTATATTGATCCCTACAATGGCTGCTTCTTACAACGACGAAATGAATCATGTTGACCGGGGCGACCAAAGAAGGTCATATCTTGGCTATGATCATCCTATCGGCCGGGGCGCTTGGTAGGCTATTACTTGGACCTTCTTACTAAATGTGGTCCTTGCGAAAGGCTTTCTCTTACAGCTACACGGCCAGCCAGATTGGAATCGTTATGAAAACCAGAAGAAGTGGAGGGAACGCCTCTACAACGAGATCTTCAAGGGATTGAATAGCCATATTTATTGGTGACCTCACGCAGTCAAGAGGGACAGAGTGTGTGTAGTTTGGCCGCAACGGGTCACCTGTCACTGTGGTCTTATGCGTAAGCGTGTTAGACCGCAGCGTCAGAGAGGGCCCGTCCGCGCTCCCTCGTAGGGAGGCAAGTGTCTGTATATTGTAGTAGTGCTATATACCGGTACAGAGAGAAGGTGGGGGGGTGAAAGTCGAGTCGACTGCGTGAGAGATGACGAGACACCTGCCGAGGCGAGCAATTGACTCCCCGTGAGGCAGTTACAGGAGGGAAGGAAACCCCTCAGTGAACCTTCCGAGCCGGGAAGTCTATTGTGCGGTGTGGTCTAAGCGAATTACGACGTAATTGCGGGCACCATCGATAAGCTTATTGTCGCATAACATTCGTGTGACCGGATGTAACTATCCGGTTTCACATCTGGCCTGTCGCATAATCCTAACGACATGAGCTTAAATAGCTGTGCCCGAACACATGGCTGTTCGATTTCTTTTGTTCTTTAGATAATTCTCATCAATTGACTGATGCCATCAATGATCCCTGTGGAGCCAATTGTCTGACATCCAGGGTAGGACCGAGAAGGACGAAGTTCAAAAAGTTGGGCGGGGTTGGGCGGTGGGCGGTGTTGTGGTCAATCACGTTAATAAGGAGATAGCACAATACTATGTAAGCTTCGCTTGATTATCCTCTATGCTCTCATTACCCTCCTATACCTTCAGCGAGTTAATAACTAAAGAGATTTGAGCCAAAGTATCTCAGGTACCGACAGGGATGAGCGCCATGGCCGCTCATAGCTCCTAGACAAAACTTTTATGGGAGACGCGAGCAGAATGGCGTAGAATTGTAAATAGCCTAGCGTACTTAGCCCTATGAGGTTAGTTCTCCCAGGCGGAATAAATTTCATTCATTCCTCGGGTCCCTGGGCCGCGTTCTCCATCATCAAGAAGCTTCAATAAAAGTGGCGACCATTAAGTTATACTGGCTTCATCCCATCTCTTCATACTCAATACTAGGTAGGCCCAATTCTTTCTTTCATCCCAGCACTCAATGCCATTGGAAAGCGCCTGGCTTCTCTCCCGATACCAGCCACACGCTTCTTTGCACGCGGCTACGCGATTCTACGCAACCCGTCAACGCGTCGCTGGCCTTAGTCAAAAAGAAGTGAACCCGTGGTGGTAGCAAGCGGTAGCCTGGCTGTTCGGGTCGCCGAATCCCCGACGCAACGAGGAGGGTGACTGTAGAAAGTGTTGTTGAATTGCGCAGTGATGCTGGGTGTGATTGATAAAATCAAGGTTATTGTTATTATTGTCATGGTGAGAGCTCCCTAGGGGTTTATATCCCATGCGATTCCATCTAGGACTTTCAACTTTCAATCTAGGACTTTGTGATGTGACCCTGAAGTGAGGGGGAAGCTCCCAATTATTCCAACATATCTATCTCACTTTCAGCATCTGAGACATCCGACTCAGAGCTGGAGTCTATTTCAAAAGCGTCTTCTGATTGAGACTCGACGTCGGACAACAGTCCATCGCCAATACCTTCTTGATAGGTTGCGTTCTCATCTTCCCGTATTCTACCCGCTTCGTTTTCAACTGCTTCGTGCGCATCAGGGTTGGGAGGGGCACTTGTTCTCTCAGGCAATAAGCTCGATGTGCTTTCTCTTTCTGAGGATCCCGATATAGTAGCATTGTGCAACGGTAAATCCGAAGTTTCGCAGATGTCATTATCTCCGGTAGAGTGGTTCTGGTCACCATATGGTCCCATCCCGCATGATCTCAGCATCGCATCTCTTAACGGGCTAGGCGAATTTGAGCCCGTCTTAATTGTTCTGTGTGGCTCTGGCGCATTGTGTAGATTCTGCAGATACGGCTGTACTAACATAGACTCTTCCGTTGGCTGTGGACGCGATCCATTTCCGGCCATAATGATGTTGCTTGTAATATGGTTTAAAGCTGGTGGAGGTGGCGTCTCAGTTCGATCTGACCGGCTAGCGGCGTTTGCGAGGACATCGAGGCAGCTTGTCGACTCTGTGTGACGTTGCAGCGAGGATGGAGGCCGAAAAGCTTTTATCGGTTGGGGGACATAGACTTGAAATCGGATATCTCCATGCACTGAGCTTCGAAGCCGTCGTCGAGCGCGTTTAGCAATGACATCTTGCCTTGCTTTCTTCCTGGTGTATCGTACTTTCGAGGTCGCCCACGCTTCTTGGGTGCTTCGGGCATAGTGATCAAGATGCAGTATTATAATGATTGACTTGGACCGTCTTGAAGTTCCCAGAGCTTGATGAGATGAGCTTGCCCCTGAGTTGACCGCGAAATCCTGATTAGGCTAGTGCGCGACGGCGAAAATCAAATGAAGTTAGTGTGTGACCGCTAAATTCTGGTTGGCTAGAGGTTTTGAGCACTAAGTCCAAAATAGGCTAGCGTGTTGACCGCGAAACTCAAAAGGGCAATTTCGACTGACCCGATGACTTCGTACACAAGGCACATCACGGGGTGTAGAATGCAGCAAAAAGAGCACCTTCTTGTCCGCCGGAAGATGAGGTCGGATTGCTTTGCTTGTCAGGGCTTTCGGCAAGGCCAAGTGAGGTCAAAAGGCTAAAAAAGGAGGCCATTTAGGGAGGATGACGGCAATGCGAGAAGGGGGCAGACTAATTACTGGTGTAGCGTGTGTAAGGTTCCTCTTTGTAACAACGGGAATTGCTGGTACTTCTATCATAATAGAAATTAGGTAGGCAATAAAGTGTCTCTTATTTGAGGCATTTTAATTGGACCGACCCCACTGTCAGTACGAGAATTGAGGCTTGTGGGCACTGAGGAGATGGTGGCTTGCTCTCAAGCCGGCTTCTAATTGGCTATAGATGAGGGCCCAATAGCCAGTGTCTGCTTACATGATCCCCGTTACCCCGCCAACTATCCGATAGCTCCCAAAACACCAAAAAACGTCAGCACCCATCTCACCATCAAGATGTTAGAAGTTGCCGAATCCAGACGACAGTCGCGACCTCAATCGTCAACATGATCGCTGTGACCCATAGTCCGTTGCCAATCATTACAACACCTAGCTACGTGGCTCCTACGCTCCAGTGCTCGCGCACTGAAATCATCGCCGCCTGGATTCAAAGCGTCGAGCAGCACAACGTATCCCTCCCACCAACACCCCCGTCTCCCCTAAGCCGACCAGAGACGGCTTCTAGAAAGAGTACATCCAACAGCCAAAAACATCGAGAATCTGCCTTTTCATCACCACATCGCCGCGCCCTAATAACACTGGACTCCAACATGTCAAGACGACCACCCCAGACACCATCACCTCGAAAGTCAGCCCGGCTGCAAGGAAGGAAAGAAGAGAAGCGAATACAAACTGACGACCTCGGCTCACCCGAGAAAACTCCCCGCCCGATTATCGGAAGGGTCACCACCCTGCCTCTAGGGATCCCGAACCCTGGGATAGGGTCACCAACACGACAATCATCATCAAACAAACTCGCGAAGCCGGACGATCGACCGAGATTCGAACCCGATGGGTACACACAGGCACTCTACAACTCAGTTTCTGGCCTTAACCAAGATAGCGCTCCCCCATCTCCCACCAAGTCCACAACAACAACCTCGACCACAACATCAAAATCACGCAGGTCAAAAAGCCCCGTTAAGCGCACGGCTGATCTATTGTTGAGTCTGAAGCCAATATCCCAAAAGACGTTGTCCTCCTTGGCCGCCCTTCCACCCGGCGTAAGACCATTGTTCACGAGCATCAAGGGAATCGCTTCTGGCAAAGACATCATTCCTCGGATGGTCGAGACGAGAATTCAGAAGCGTTTACGAATTACCGATGACGAGTTACTTCCACACAACTTGTACGAGTTGGACGATTTGCCAGCACAATCTCAGCGCAGGAGGCCGCGGACCATCTACGCCGCCCGCCGAGAGCTTTCTGTGCTGCACAAGGTGGCGCAAAAGACAGGCCAATGGATAATTGAGAATGTGTCAGAAGCATCATGGAATTCGCTCGTCCATACCCCCCTGCTTGAGATAGCCATCGACCCCCCATCTGAGGCAGACGACGATGAGAGCGATGTAGACGTGGATAATGATGCGGATGCTGATGGAGATGCCCCAGTGTCATTCTGGGATATCACCGCGGCGCGTCCTCACCGATCGTTCCTCCCGAAAGACGCCAGGGGAGAAGCACTGGAGGCTAAGATGGTTGACTTCTGTCTGTCTGTCTCTGATTCAGACATCCAGGCGGCTGCTGTCCGTACAGTCAAGGCCTGCCAGGCCAACGCCCGTCCAGGCGACGGCACCTTGATTCGCTCTATCAATCACACCGAGTATATGCCATTAAGGTGGCGCCCGATTGCGGTCAATATCGAAACCAAGACACCGGATGGGTCTTCTCAGGAGGGCATGGCTCAATTATCTGTGTGGGCGGCCACACATTTCGAGAGGTTACGGGCGCTGACAAGGAGCAAGACGGCGCTCTTTGGAGAGATGCAGAAAGAGGAGGCTCTTTCCATGGCATTGCCTCTTTTACTCATTCAAGGTTCAACCTGGAGCCTGTTCTTTGCTGTCGATCGCACCGACCGAATCGTGAGTCATTTCCCGTCACCACCCTGACATGCCACGAGTGGTTTACTAATATTCAAGCAGGATATTCTCAATGCCATCGCTATTGGTAATACTACGACATTGATTGGCTGCTACAAAGTTATGGCTGCTTTGCGGGAGCTGGCAGCATGGAGTGAGACGACTTTTCGGACATGGTTATTGGATGAAGTGCTCATATGAGATGATGAATTAATGTCAAAGTCCCATCAGGCTTCTGACTCCTGTGATTAACTGTGCTTCCTGCTATCGAGTTGTGGCGACTATCTGTTATCTACTCTGTTTGATCTCCCTCACGCTGCACCAGGTCTGCATTTGATGAATCTTTCTGAGCTTCTTCGTCTCCTTTCACAACCCAAATTCAAGTCACTAGCCATGGTTCCGATGCTAGCCCCTCAATCTCCGGCTTGTCACTGAGGTATTACTGGGGTGATTACTAGGGTAAGTTGCAGTGGCCTTCCGGCGGAGTGTCTCCCGCAGCATCGGTGCCCTTTTGTTCATGGATAAGCTTGAACGACTTGGCCACATTCTACAACATTTTCTCTACCCATAATCCAAGAACACCAAATCTCAATCAACTGGCGGGGTCTCTTTCTTTTCTCCTCTTATATCCATCACATCTTCTGTTCCTGCTCCGCAATCCCCACAGCCACAAGGCAAAATTCATCCCTCCCTTGCCAGTGCTTCATTGACTCTCCATCCTATCGTCATATTATCCCCATAGATACTTTTAGAAGTACATGTCTTTATATTCAAGACTCTCCGTCAATGATTCCTTAACGCATTACTTTGAAGCCTTCTTCTATGCTCGTCTCTTGGACATGGTTATTCTGGTATTTTCTGGGCGAGAGTCAAAGGCTTTCATCCCTTTTGACAATATCGCTGATGGCGCGCCAGAAGGCATCTTCCAGAAGGTATGCGATGAGGCTCTGGAAGTTACAGGTACAAATATCGAAATGGCCAGTGGTAATCGATTGAGCTATGATTATCTGGTTATCGCCACCGGAGCTGCTCAGTCATCGCCCGCGCATCTCAAGTCGCGTGATCTAGAAGGTGGATGGTATCACGGAACTACAGGGATTCCAACAACGAATCAGCAAAGCCGAACGCATCGCGGTTGTCGGTGGAGGAGCAGTGGGTGTAGAGCTGATAACCAAGATCAGGGGAAAGTATCCCGACAAGAAGTTGACTCTTTTGCATTCGAGATCAGCTTCTACCAAGATTCCGGGCAAAGTTACATAAGCTTATCCTTTCTACCCTTCGCGCAAAGAATATCGAGGTCCTGCCGAAAGAGCGACCTGCTTTACCTTCTCAGTCTGGTCAGGCTGTACGGGAGACTCAAATCGCTCTTTCGAATGGCGAAAAGAGAATTTGGGATCTGATTGTAATTCTCACATACGCCGTGCTATGGTGCCGGCTTACATGCTGATTGCGAACTATTAATGAACCCAAATGTCATACTACCGAAAGGTATTTGCCGTCTCTCTTACTAATCTTTAAACCAATCAGCGCAAAGCATTACCTAACGGACGCCTTCAGGCACCTATGGAGCAAATCAGGCTGGTTTACCCCGCATCGATTCCCGCGTGATCATTATTATCGCAACCCTTCTCTAACACATATCTACGGCGTATCATTAAAAAAAGAATACAACTGCAAGAACTTTCATTCTGACCCCTGGCATCTAAAAAAAAAAAAAAACTACAACTCATACGCTGAGCGATCGTGCCTTGACCACCCTATACAATTACAAATCCGGCCCTGCCGTGTGCCACGATGAAGCGATCGACTTATGAATTTAGCCACAGCAACGACACACTCCTGATCCTTCATACATGTCGTCTACACTCTTTTCAGTGGTCCAATGATAGCCTTTGGGCCCCTTATAAGCAAGAAATTGAGAGTAACAGCATAAACCGCAAGGAAAAGAAGAGCAAGAAGAGCAAGAAACGCCGTGGGCCAAGGGCAGATGCATCTTTCAAAGCCTTCACCAGCACCATCGCCGAGTCCTTCGAAGATCCACAGCCTATCGATAACACCCCTATTGCGGAGGAGGTACCAGCTGTCGATCAGGTACCGACAGTTGAGGAAGCCCTAGCCGTATTGGTACCGGCCGAACAAGCGCCAACCGCAGGGCACATCGACGAAACGCCGAGAAGTACGCCCGCTGCCGGTGAAGAGAGTGAGGATGTTCACCATAACAAGCAATCGTCTCTAGCAAGATGTGCTTCGATCAGCAATGAAAACATAGACATGGACTCTACTACCCAAATGACTGAGCGGACCCTTGGAGAGAGCCCTGGAATTAGGCATGGGCAAGTGTGCTATCAAATGCTAGCGTCCTCGGCTCATTTGACCCAAGCTTCACCTGTCTTTCGAAAGATGCTCAATGGTTTGTTTACCGAGGCGGTGGCTGATAGCCAAGGGCTTTACCGCATTACGACAACTGGATGGGATCCGGAGGCTCTTGTCATCGTCCTTGACATCATGCATGGTCACAGTCGAAGCGTGCCACGGCAGCTTACCCTTGAGATGATTGCAAAAGTCGCCATGATCGTCGACTACTACGACTGCCTAGAAATAGTCGAAGTCTTTGCAGGTATCTGGGTAGACGCGCTGGCGGAGAGCCAGTCAGGTACTTACGGCAAAGACTCCATACTCTGGCTTCTCGTATCATGGGTGTTCCAACGTCAAGATATCTTTGAAAAGATGACCGGGCTTGCGTTGAGGCATAGCGAGAGGTTGATCACTACAGGGGATGTTCCAATCCCTCATGTGATTCTAAGTAAGTTTTAGAATTTTTTGTCATGCCTTTTATTAACACTTCCAGGACGGATTAACGAAGAGCGTCAGAGCGCTCTTGCTCAAATATTTTCGAAATTATACGAACTTCTCGACACTCTATGCCAAGAGTCGGAATGCTCCTATGAATGCTCAAGCATACTCTTGGGTTCCTTAATGAAGGAACTGGACAAGCGCGGCATCCTGAAGCCACAAATAAAGAAGCCCTTTGAGGGCTATAACATTGCCTCGGCCGTGAAGATGATTGACACCTTCGCCTCACCAACATGGTATTCCCGAGCGGAGCGTTCTAACTCGGGGTATTACCACTCCTATAATTCAGTACACACTTGCAGCATCCCGGGTAAAATGAGGCCAACTGTGGACAGGGTGAAGAGCAAGGTGCCCGTTCTGACTCTAAAAGACTTCCGATTTTCTGCAACTATGGTCAAGATGCTGTTCCTTAGGCCCGACTCCGGGGTGAAAGAAGTCCCCCCCAAGTCCAGGTTTTGCAAATGGCTTATAAGTAATTGGAAAAGCCTTGGGTGTAAGTTTTCGTTGGGTTACTGGTTTGTTATTTCCACCGGGGCTGCTCTGACTCTCCTACAAGGTCTTTATCGAGCCTACTTGCTCAGTACATGGAAGAGCCGACATATAGTTCTTCGTCAGCATTTTATCATGATGTTCCGGTAGCATTAGTGTCATCGATAGCTATGTTTGATCTTTTAAAGGCGTATTTTGCAAGTAACGTTCAGATGCAGCCTCCTCAACCCGGCCATCAGATAGAACTATCTAGCTGGTTGTTTAAGTGGTACTTGGACTTAGGGCATGGGTATTATTCACAGGCGATTTAACTGTAATCTATGAGTCTCGTTGCTAAGGACGTCGGGGCCTAATTTGAGAGTGAACTCTAGGTACACGGCGAGGCTGATCTGTTCGTTGGGATCTTCCATATGGTTCCTTTGTGCTGCTCAATGGCAGTCGTTGCAGCATCCTTGGAATTTGACAAGTTGTTCTGCCAGCTCTTGTACGAGGTGCCCGACTGGATCTGGCTCGCCGTTTCTGCTCTCTGCATTATCCAAGTGCTGGATAGGATGGCCGTAATCAGCTGGAGGCATAATAGAAGGAAGGTGCAAGTTGTAGAAATTGCTGTATGGCAAGCCTCTCTCTCTAGCTGCTACTTTCTGCCGCTTTCCCCGTTTGCGTTGAGTATCGGCTGTCGCTTTGTCCTGGGCTGTTGCATATATGCGTGGTCGTCCACGTTTTGTTGGTCTCTCAATATTAACTCTAGGAGATGTTAAAGTATTGGGTGTTGGAAATTACTTGATGTTGATGCTGGACATTGCTTCTTGAAATTCCTGTTATTTTATTGCTTTTGCGGGTTGCGATAGCAGCGATTAGCACACGCTGCTCTTGCTTGAGAATACTCTTTTATTTGGCGGGCTGGGTTGGCTATCCCTTCGACTGTCAGGAGGCTCCAGTTAGGTCACTACAGGGGTGTCTAACCAATCAAATATGAGAGCATGAAAGGTACATTATTCTCCACCTAAATTAGCTTATGATAGAAGTCCCAACAATATTTTGAGTTACAAATCGCGACATCACACTGCTCACATCCCCCCTAGATTAATGCCTCCTTGTATTACTGCTGACCGCCCCCAAAGGCTTGCTTGAAGTCTTTTGCCAAGGCTTTCTAAGCTGTTGGCCCTTGTAAGCAACGCAGCTAGATTTTTTCCCTCTTTAGACGTATTTATGCTGTGCCACAGGCGTAAATTCGTCTCCAGTCCGAAACGACTGCCTTGAGTGACTTTCCTTATGGAACGCCTTGAATAACTCGTTATAAATGCGCTGGCGCCACTCTTTTTGACTCGTATATCGCTTCTAAGCCGGCTGTCCGTAGAGTTGAAGAAGGTAGCTATTCACAAGCACCACATCAAGCAGGAAGGTCCAAGTAAGAGCCTGCTAAGCCCCCCGGCGAATTGGGTGATCATAGCCGAGGTATGCTCTCATCTGGTCTCCTCGATCGATATGATTTATCTCATCGTTATAGGTAGTAGCCACTATAGGGATTGATATTAGCTTTACTGCCTCGCTACTAAAGAAATGCTGTATCGGCCGTGTTGTGGCCTTTATCGTTGACGGCTTCTTCCTCTAGCGCTTATATTTCTCGTCGCCTTTAAATATAGTTGATAGGAATAATATAAGGGCATTGTCTTTCTACGCGATTTGGTTCACCTGTAGCAGAAGAAGATAAGTTAGTAAGAGCAATATAGCCAAAAGTATTAAGGGCCCTAACCTGGTTATCAGGGGTTGGTATAACCCTGATCTCATTGAATTTAAACCCTGATTTCCCTGATATATCCTTCTTCTTATAATTAGCGAGCTCCTTGAAGATGCCGTAGTTAGGGCGGGCTGTGCCTGTAGCACCGTGGCCGTGCTGACGAAGAGAGAGGAAGAGGCCCGGGGATGAGAAGAGGTTATCCACAAAGATGTGATATGTCGACTTCGGCAGTAGGTTTATGAGGGCAATAACGACGCTCTGAGTCGAGTTTAACGCGATGACTTTATCCCTATCGTCTGTGAGGACGTGGATAACCTCTTTAACCTTATTAGCCTCACTAGCTTCCCTCTCTCGGCTGGCATTTCCTCTTTTTCTTCCTCGACCGCCTCTCCCTCTACCTCTGCCGCCTTTGCCTCCTCGAGTTGCTGTTCTTGTTCTCTTAGAGCGTTTAACGCTAACGGGACCGTAGTCTGCACCGGGTTGGTGCTAAATCCATCGCAAAAAGATACCAAGTTGGGCCATAACCTATACCTTGAACCTAGTGTCAGTAGGCTTGCCGGGTATATATGTGACTTGTGAGTCTCTCCCTGTATAATGGATCATGCCCTTATCTACAGCGAGATGAGACCTAGGGTCATAGAGCTCTGTAGAGGCGTATTGTATATGCTTAGACCACGGTTGTGCGCATTGGAAGACCGCAGGGAAGCTCTCGTTATTATCAAATTTGGTATAGTTAAAGGGGCGAAGGTGGCGATGAAGGAGTTAAAACCGGTTGTATGGCATGAACTTGATGATTGAATGTTCAGGACATTGATCCCCTAGCCTAGGCGTCTTCCAATGGTCTTTAACCTCAATTTCCTTGTGGATTCCTATATAAATTAGGATTCCAAGCCAGATGTATACTTTTGCCGCAGAGGTCGGAGTCTATGCTTGGAGCCGTGACCCTTGTTTCAACTCGTGGCCCTAGCTATTAATAACGCCCCTTTCCAGCAAGCTATTGACCTAGCTGTTGGTATATTTAACCCAGCTATTAACTAGGGAAAGAGGCACAAAGTGTTGGAAGAGGGATAGCGGCTCTTGGGGCAGTTGGTTGACCTTAAGTTCGCGCCTTTCCATATGAAAAGGTTGGAAATTGAACCCTCGGTCTTCAGCCGGAGGAAGGTCGGCCGCCGGGTGCTATCATACTCATGCTCCCGGCGGCTGTTATCTTCTCTGATGAAGCTCTGGTCGTCATATGCATTGAGGGTATCGGCAGGGATTGATTGAGAACTCATTGATAACTTTAAAATGATGTGTAACTACGGTGTTTTAGGTGGGAATGATTAATGACGCATCTTTAGGTTCCCCGCCTGTAATGCTCATGTGACAGGGATAATGTGGGGCGAGTTACCTACTGGAGCCTCCCGACAATCGAAGGGATGGGGTGACATCTTCCCTTGAGGTGGCTGCCTGTGTAACATCATCATGCATGCCACTTCTCCAACATGTTGCACTCGCTTATGAAGTACGTTATGTAGTTTCAGTTTCATACCAGAGCGAAGTAACCCACAGGCACAACCATGGCCATAATCAGCGGAACAAGACTTTGATGGACAACTTGGGAGGCGATATTCTCGTCCGAGTTCCCGTTCTCTGAGCCTCCTTCACCCAAGCCACCTTCCCCAGAATCTCTCTCGCTGGAATCACTGTCGGAGGAACCCCCGTCTTCGGAATCATCACCAGATCCATCCTCGGAGGAATCTCCATCTTCCGACGCTCCATCTGAACCTCCGTCCTCCTGAACCCTCTCCAGCAGGGTTTCGCAGGCTGATCTGTCGTCACTCCCGGTGACGTTAGCCATGACACAGTCCGCCATGGTCTGGTCGAGCCTGAGACCACAAAGATCGGGCTGCTCGTCTGGATCTTCAAACGATATGACGGGGCACGACCCAGTCCTGAGGGAGTTGCGCGTGATAGTGATGCCGTTGGAATACTTGGGGCACGCGGCGGTCAAATTGACCGGAGCAACGGTATCATTTCCAACGCTGAAGTCGACCGTTCCGTTGATCCGGTTGCCGAGGCTTTCGATGATCCAACGGTTGGGCCCCCCACGGACGCAATGCGACATGGAGAGCGACCAGATTAAGCGGAATGGCCCTGGCTCGGGCTCGCGAGGGGAGTCAGTGAAGTAGCTTGTGTTGGCTGCGATCCAGTTGTTGCCGATGGCATCGGGCGGGAGAGGGGCTTGGTGTCCAATCGTATACACGCTACCAGCCTCGAAGACGCCCGAGTTGGGTCGGGGACCCATGCCCTCGATTTGCCAGCGAATGCTGTACCCGGCCCAGAAAAGCGCATGGGCATTTTCGATGGCGAAGACGACGGGCAGCTCACGGAGATTGAGGCTGTAGGTCTCATTGCGCGGGAAAACAACACCAATGTTGACGCGTATTGGATACTCCGGGGGCTCTGGGTCGTCTTGAGCACTGACGCCCACCATCGCTGTTGCCAGTATCCATATTGGCCAAGATAACGATGTCGGCCTCATGACTCGTGGGCGTTCTGGGCTAAGGTAGAGAAAGATGTGAGTATCTAAGGGTTGAAAACTTTACGATCAATCTGCGACGGGCCGGTTTCCTGAATGTTTCTGTGACCTGGGACTCTGACGAAAAACCCTTGGAACCCCAAGTCGCAGATGGAGAGCCGAGCGTGCCGTCTTTTAGTCCACCGGGAGCTTTATTTAGCCGGTCTTACTCAACATGGTTGATAAGCGAGCGACGCATATATGCGAGCGATGCACTGCGGTATTTTTTAGCAGAAAGTATGTACAAAGGTAACCTAAGTGCGTCGATCGCTTATCAACCACGTTAGCGCTTTGTTACAAGTAGGAAGATCAACCAGGATACGAACGGAAAGCGTCGGAGCTCGGAACGGAACAAACAGACCCCGGTGGAAGTGGTGTGTGGTCGAACTGGTCGAACGGGAACGAGTTCGACCACGTTCGATCAAAAGTAAAACCTTAACCTTGAATGGTCGAACAGGTCGAACGAGAGCGCGTTCGACCAAGCAAATCAGAATAGTATATATATCTTCACTCATTCCCACTTCCCTGTCTAGATAGCTCTCCAGCTTTCAATACAATTTGATTACTCAAGAATACTTCTTGACATTATCAGACGTGATTCGCCACCCTACGCTCGGTACGCCACGCCCCGTTGCAACTGCCAACATAAAGCAAATCAGGTTACGGTTTACTACGTTGGGAACCTTGACCGTCACACATAAACGTTTATTACAATCACGACAACAAGAACCACCAGTTGTCAAGTGCACTCAGCATCCCTGCGTGACACAACAACAGGTGGACCGCTGCTGCTGGCGAGTCGATAGCGTGCCGATAGAAACGCTTTAGTGGCTGGCTAGCATACTGTCGGCAGTCGTGCTGGTAATTCGTTCAGATTAAGAAAGATCCCTGGGTTGCGACACGACAGTGGATACGCAGTAGCTCAAACACCAGACCCTCCCAGCGCTCGGGACACATAGCGCCCAATGCCTTTCGGACCACACCCATAGGCCTCGTTCCAAAAGGCGTTGGCGGGCCCATAGGGACCGGTCACGTGCTGAAATTTCTTTCCTTTCACTTATCACTTGGAACATCGCGCGCCACGGTCGTGCAACGTTTCACGGAACGCGTTGCGCGCTCTTCATTCGGTCTCTCCAGCCTAGGAATCTCCTTTTCTGTCGCCTTGTTGGTTTCACTACCTTTCTCGTTCACACGCCCTTCCTCTTTCTCCCTCTTTTCGTTTTCGCTCCCTTCGAGCAAGTTAGGAAAACGAGGTGCGCTCCAACCAGGGGGGGCCGACGCGACGGCGCGTGAAGTGTGGGCTCGTTTGCGCGACGGAGGTGGAAGGAATTTCGAAGTGACTGTCTGTTGGATCGAGGCCGGTTTTTCCCAAGACACACCATTGACGACGCCGGGAGAAAAAAAAAAAAAAAAGAGCTGGGGTGCCAACCGGGACGACTAACGAGCGACAAGTGACGGGAATTTGACCGCTTTCGCAAAATTGCGCTTTGCGCGTGAGGGGATTGGAGGTGCCTATCGGCCGGTCCACATCAATCGGATTACCAACTACAATTCCATTGTCAGGCTTTCGTCCTACGCGCCCTTCGGTTACTCACAATTTCCAATCTATCATCTCAGCTTGTCTATTGGGTGGCTTGTCCGATTCCCGCCCGCCTTGGAGCACGCGCCCCACGACTCTATTTCGGCCCTCGGACTATCAGACTGTAGCTGGAGCCACAGCGATCTTCCAATTCCTCCGACCCGACCTGGCCTTTCTTCTCTTTTTCTGGCCTAGGTTGTGGGACTTGCTCGGCCACCAGCAGCTTGCCCACCCGAGCCGCACTTTTCTCCAGCTGGAGGCGGTCATGTGCGTCCTGCATTCGACATTGACTGAAACCATCACTTACGCCAACATCCACCAACACATACGACATTTGATCTTTCTTTGAATCTCAATCATATTCAACGATTCTTCAAGGGCGGCTTTTAGCCTCAACGCGGCCCAAAATGGCCACCGTGGATGATGCCGTGGCCTCGGAGGCGCTCCCAGTGGAGGAACACAAGTCCGTTTGGGACAAGACAGAACGGAATTTCTGGGCCAACCTTCATCGCCAACGAGAAGCAGAAAGCAACATGATCGAGCAAGAGTTTCAAAAATCTACGACCGAACTCCGAATCAAACTTCGTGAGCTCACCAGACAACGAAGCCAGCTGAGCGAGTCGCAAGCGCGGCTAGCTCGAGAACTAGCTAAGGTCGAGGCCGAGCTAGCCCGCGTGACTGAGGAGTGTGAAGTGAAGACAGATCGACTGAAGCGCATTGAACAAGACTACCACGAGTCGCGACAGGCGGGGATCGAAACTCAGCAGGAGATCTGGAAGACGATGCGTCGGTTTTTCAAGGAGAAGAGGGGCGAGGACCCCGATGTCGAGGACTCCGAAGACCCCGATATGGAAACCCTTGGCCTTCCTCAAGAATTACCGGAACTCTCAAAAGTCAGTGGAAATGTTCCTCGGAGAGAGGTCGCCGATGATTCCATCCAAGTGAGAACCCATCAATCGGCTACCCATGGAGAGAGCATGGAAGGTGTTGAGCATCACGGCAACGAGAACGCCGCTGACAAACCCGCATCTGATGTTATAGTGGATGTTGTCGATGCTGATGGCAATGTGATCGGACCGGTGGAACGCATCGAGCCGTGGAATCAATGGATGGAAGGAATCCAGGAACTCGAAATTCGGAGACCCGTCAAGATCCGTCGCGGTCGCCGTTTCAACGACTCGCATCTTGCTAGCATTTATGAGCGAACCGAAGCCAAGGGCGTCAAGTGGCTATCCTGCATGATCCAGGCCACCGG
>JBBEOF010005402.1:0-17612 GCA_037576055.1 Fusarium sp. M6JPR69
ACCCATCTTGGTCTTGAGGTCTGCACGGCGATTGATAAATCTGGCCACCCAATTGCGTCCTAACTCGGGATGTTCGCCCTGCTGTCTCAACAAGCCCATGACGCAAGCGCGGACCTGATTGTGGGACGGAGCATAGCCCAAGGATTCCTGACGGAGTATCCAGAAAGCTAATCTGTCCTCTTGATTCTTGGACAAACGTCGGCGAGGGTAAATCTGCTCTTTCACGGCTCCCCGGCCGTTAAGTCTGTCGATCAGAGTCCTTCGGGGCACTCCCCGTCTCTCAGCCGCTTGAGAGGGTGAAAAGCCATTATCAGTAATATCCAATATAGCCTCGGCCATGTCGTCCTCTGTATATTCCCATCGAAGTCGCGAGATAGGCATTTTTTTGTTGTTGTCAAAGACAAAGACCAAAAAACGCGAGAAAGAGCGGTGAGGAGCTTGGTGATTAACCTGACAATATTTCAATAGCACGGCCTGCCTATATCGCGTACCCCGCACAACCTTACAGAGTCAAAACAATTACCTCCAATCATTTCTATAATCAATAGAGGTAACTTCTTTTAGATAGCTATTCATTTTGGCCAACTTTCGTGTAAGTGAAGTTGACGAGTTTTGGTGGTGCTTTTTTTTTTTTGCGCGGCGAAAGAGTGGGGTTGGCGAAGGGTGGTTGTGCATGGTAGAGCCAAACTTGGCCAAAGCCTGTATCATGTCAGATGGCCATTCACCGGTTGAGAAGCGTCAACTAACCTTTCCAGCAAAGTACATCGACTCCAAATCAGACTGGCCCATCATGTCTTGCGTAACTTCCAACTGCGCGATAGGCTTGATGATGTTCTTGGCGCAAGTGGACAATCCTCGACTGCCCAGGCTTGTGTGCCAAGGAGCGAACCCCATGTTGACGGACATTGATGGCTCGACCATGGTCCACGAAGTTCCTCCCACCGCCGTGCCCAGTCCCTTGGTCGTCGTCTGCAACTTGTAGTCCCTCAACCCGGTGCGAGTCTTGGAGTCGAACGAGCTGACGTGGTGGGGAAGGGCGAACATCCAGAGGTTTCCGGTAGAATGGCCGGACTTTGACCATGTGAAGGTGTAGGTGCCCTTAGCACCTACAGCAGAGCCGCTAATCGTCATGCCAGTCGGGCAGATACCACAGCCGTTATCAAGAACGGCCTCCGACTTGCTCGACTTGGGATCCTTTGCAATCTGAATTAAGCCGTAGAAGGGCTTGGAGGACGAAGCAAGACCTTTGTTGACAACCTTCAGGTCAAGAGGGTCGCCCTTGGTCTTATATGCATAGAGGCGCCAGGTAGTGCCGTCCTCGAGGACAAAGTTGAACTTGCGCACGTTGGTCTTGGGGTCCTTTGCCACTCGAGTCATACTCTTGAAGTAGACGCCGGACAGAATGAAGGGCGTGGCACCGCTGAAGTAGGCAGCCGTAAAGACGCTACCCTGAGCGATGGGGAAAGTGATGGCAGGTGCAGAGGAGCTGTCCTTTCTAAGCATAGCTCTGGCGTAGTGAGGGGAGAGCGAGTCCATCGTCAGGGCTGTGTTGGTGCCTAGCTCCTTGGCTGAGATGATGATAGATTGGATACCAAAGGGGTTAAAGTAGTATTCCGCGGCGCCATTAGACTGAACCGGGTCATATACTCGTTGACTCGCGTCGATGTGAGAGATAGCCATACCCCAGCTCGCCGCGGGACCTCCTCCAGCAGACCACGCAAGCGAGTACGGGAAGGTATACACCGGGCCTTTCTGGTCTCCAAGGAAGAAGTTGGAGTAAAACTTGTTGGTCGAAAGGGGACCCCTCTTAGCTATTCCCTTTCGAGGGCACGGGTGATCTCTCTGCCTCTGAAACATGGCGAGGGGAATGCTGGTGTTGATAGGATCGGCAAATATGTCGTTGCTGGTGGCCATCTTGACTAGACCCGTCTCCTCGGGGTTATCGGTGGTGGTCTTGACAGACTGAAGCAGGCTCGTTGGGCTCGGGATCGAGCCGGTCAGAAGAGGAGGCTCCGTCTCAAGAGGGCTCGAGACCGTGGTGATGACAAAACCTTCAGTGTGAGGCTCGACGCCTGAAAGTGAAGGGAGAAGCAGAACAGTTCCGGTGGGAGCACGGCTGGTGCTGACGGTGACGGTCTCGCTCGTTGGAATAATGTCTTCTTTGGCGTAAGTTGTTAAGTATTCAAACTCATCCGTCTCGGCTCGCTTGAACTCCTCATGGAACTCGTCCCAGGAACCGGCTGAGGTCTCCTCGACGCTGGGAATGGTCAACCCTTGTCCCTGGGTTAGCCAGAGAAGCAATATCGGGAGGACGCTGTGGGATTTCATGATGGCAAAGAACTATGAGATTTTGTCTTGCTCAAGAGGACTGCGACCTCTACAAGACTAAAAGAAGCTTGCTTCTCAGAGGTGGATGTCTGTCTAATGGGTAGGGGGGTCCATTGTTCATATAGTCGGCCGAGAGCCATGCTCCTGGACTGAGATACCATCGCATGCGCAAACCACTAGTTTGATGGCTACCGACCGATGAGGCTAGACACCAGCATCGGGAAGAAATGAACGTGTCTCGGGGCGTGGGAGGGCAGATGCGCGTGGCTTATCTGGAACTGAAGCTGGAGGCTAGACTAAGGCTAGAATCGACCACCAAAAGCCATGCTGGACTAGTGGGTTAACGTCGGCAACGGGGCTCGAGACCCTTCAGGTAACCGATAAAGGTGGCGGCCAGGGATGGGACTGGTTCGAGAAATTGGATTTCTAGGGAGAAGGATGGCGCAGATTGGCTGGAAATAGAGGAATGGCGTGTGAATAAAGCACGGAAAGGCACAGGAAACGGTTGGAGGTTTCGGGTTGCATCGATGGATTTCGCGTGTCCATGTGGTCGAGACGCATTGTCTCTTGCCTCCAAGTTTTGATAAAACTCGGAAAGAGCGCCTGGGGCGAGTGCCAGCCTCGATCAAGGCCGCTCGCGCATTCCAGGTCAAGTGTCTTGGGCACATGTCCTCAAGTTTCAAACTCTGGGCGTTGATGATGGTGGGTATCTAAATGGGTTGGACGGACTGGCATCCAAATCCAAAAGGGAAATTCATCAAGGGCCCACCTGTGGCTGCGTGTGCTTGTAGTAGGGAGGTTCTACTAGCGCGGCGCCGCACTTGGTGTTAGCTTCAGGGATTATTGCGAGTTAACCCAAAACCGCCATCAGGTGGACAGCGTCGGCTGAGCTCGCCACATCCCGTCAAAAAATCGGCCAGGAGAAAAGCCCCAAATTTGCACAAAAGGAGCTCTAAATGGGCTTCAAAAGACGTAACTGGACGCCTCTTTGAGGCCTTAATACCCGCCCGCGCGGTGCTCTGAATCATTTTGATGCTTTGAAGACGAAAGCAGGGGGGGCTTTCTGCTGCAGTTATTGACTATCGTTTCGCATGCTTCAGCCCAGAGGTACCATTAGTGGTATGCTGAGAAACAAAAAACTTTGATAGTGTTTCTTGCTCAGACACACTATTGATTTGATGACGACGCCTGCTGAACACCAAGTCATCGGGCTTTCCGTCTCGAGACATGCCTCTCGTGAACTACGTCTCTCTTCTGCTCCCAACCACTTGACTCAAGGTGGCAGTCAGCAAAGAGGCGTTGCCAGATACTGACAATTCGTCGTAGTTAGTCTAGCAACCACAAGCCGTCCATGTGTCTTCTTGGGTCCCGAGGTTATGGAAATCCTCCGCAGGGCTGCCACGCAACCCGATCACGCTCAAAGTGAAAATCGCATTCCAGGAGAGGATACAATGCGTTTAGGCATGCCAATCGCTGCTTATCAATCGTCTTTGTTGCGCGTTCCCAGTCCAGACCTGTCTATGCCACGCCCGCTAAAAATCCTAGTCCACTTGTCTAAGGCTTCTCCGTCTTTATCATAACCCCAGCGTATCATATTTTCCTCGTTCGCCGTGCTGAAGAATATGCCGTACATTGAGACATGTTGCCTTGCTTGGTTGCTGCTTATTGCTGCGTTGATCTTAAGTATGAGTAAGAATTGTGGGGAGAGACTAATCGTTGGAACTGCACAGCGTGCTGGCCCTTTGGGGTTTGTCCTCCCGGGCGGAATAAATTTCATTCATAGATAGATATCGATTCGAGTAGGTCTATGGGAAATTTTAGCAAGCTCCTCTCGGCTCTCAATCACCAAGATCGCCCTTACAGGTCCCGCTCTCCGTCTTGCCTGTGGTTGCATGCGGTGCCCTATTCCCCAATACCTTGGAGCGGCTCCCGGCATGCCCCTCGGGCCAAACTCCTATTGGCCCGCTGCCTCTCAACTGAAACAGCTAGCTGGCCGGCGTTCATGCACTGCGGCCTGCCAGGCCCTGCAAGGTGAGTCTAGGGTGGAGTTCTGTGTAATTACTCGGGGACTTGAAAAGGGAGGGAGCAGCAGACCAGTGCTGGACGGTCTCTCCTGGAACCCGAGTCGTCGTCCATACTGCGGCTTGAGCTTGTGCCTCCATCAAATGACCCCTTGAACTGCCATCACAACTCAACAGCTGCAAGATGGGAGCGCATGACCGTTGTCTAGTCTATCGATCTCTCCGCTGTATGCCTGGCTGCCCCTGACCCTAGATTTCGTAGTTAGATGAGAGCTGAGGATGAGAAAATGATGATAGCATCACGATCCTCAACTTTCGAAGCTCTAAAGTGACGCCGTTTTCTTCGTCATCACCTCCCCGATGTGCCTTAGCATGTGTTTGCTCCTGCTGCTTCATCGTGCGGGAACGACTTAAGATGATCACACGGGCGCGCAACGTTACCATCTCGACGTCCCTTGTGATTAACTGAGATCCTACCGAAAGCAACTGATAAGGTTCAACGTGATGCTAGCGATGGCAACACTAAACTGCACCTGTCTCAGAATGCCAAAAACGAACGAACGGGTATAAAACAGCAGTATGAACGCCCCCTTGGTCCAATTCTGCATCACACATTCGCATTCTTTGATAACTCTTTTCCTCATTGCAAGCTGATGCTGGAAACTTGAGCGATCTGATCCACCCTGTTTTATTCTGCCTATTCCCACCAATCAAAGAACCACCACGTGTAACCCTCTTGTGAACCGCTCGCGATGGTCGCCTCAATCGAACCCCCCGTGAGCCCGGGAAGTCAAATCGACTCAACGGATGAGACTAGCATCTCCGAGGCCGCAACTAGCTACGCCAACTCGGTGTACTTCACAAACTGGTACGTGTCGTCCTCTTGTAAGCGAAAGCATGCATAAGATTCACTGGTTGCAGGGGCATCTATGGGAGGAACTATCAGCCTCAGGATCTCCCAGCGTCCCAGATCTCACATGTGCTGTATTCCTTCATGAATGTGCGGGCGGATGGAACTGTGTAAGCAGCATTACCAACCAACTACTAGCTTTTAATCATCTCGCTGATACCATCCAAGATACACCGGTGACTCTTACGCCGACTTGGAGAAACACTATCCAGGGGACTGTAAGGATATCTCGCTCAATGACCTATTCAGAGTATTTGCTAACGGATACTTTCACAGCTTGGGATGAGCCTGGAATCAACGCATATGGTTGTGTCAAGCAGCTTTACCTTCTCAAGAAGGCCCATCGCAAGCTCAAGGTTATGCTCTCTATTGGTGGCTGGACCTGGTCGGTCAACTTTCCAGCTGCTGCCAGCTCCGCTGGGACCCGAGCTACATTCGCCAAGTCAGCTGTCACTCTTATGAAGGACTGGGGTTTTGATGGCATTGATGTTGACTGGGAATACCCCTCGAATGACACCGAGGCGTCCAATATGGTCTTACTACTCCAGGCTGTCCGAAATGAACTGGATTCGTATGCTAAGCAATACGCACCCGGGCACCACTTTCAGCTATCAATCGCCGCCCCAGCCGGTCCTGAGCACTATAGAAAGCTCCATATGAAAGAACTTGGAGCCCTTCTTGACCGTATCAACTTGATGGCGTATGACTACGCTGGTTCCTGGAGCGCCTACTCGGGCCACAACGCCAACGTCTACAAAAGAACTAACAACCCTAATTCGACTCCTTTCAACACCGATGACGCTATCAAGGCCTATATTAACGGTGGCGTCCCCGCTAAGAAGATCATACTTGGAATGCCCATCTACGGCCGCTCGTTCCAGGGCACCTCGGGCATTGGCCAGCCCTTTTCAGGAGTCGGGTCTGGAAGCTGGGAGAACGGAGTCTGGGACTACAAGGCTCTGCCAAAGAGTGGGGCTACGGTCTCTTACGACGATGTAGCTCAGGGCTCCTATAGCTACGACTCCAGCACGAAGGAGCTCATCTCTTTCGACACTCCTGATATGATCAAAAAGAAGGTATCCTATCTTAAGAGACTCGGCCTCGGCGGCAGCATGTTCTGGGAGGCGTCGGCAGACAAGAAGGGCCCAGACTCGCTCATCGGTACCAGCCTCAAGTCTCTTGGGTCGTTAAATTTCAGGATGAACTATCTTCATTATCCCAACTCTCGATACCGCAATATTGCTGCGGGAATGGCATGAACGGGTTGGATGCTTGACTTGTGTCTAGGGGAACTGCCTCGATAGTGGCAAGGAAGCTTGCTGACGTCACGTTCGTTTTTTTCTAATCTGTACATACTTTCTTTTGATCTGTTTACTTACCCTTTAGGACCACTTGGTGGTTCTATTCCCTTTGTCGGCTACGGTTGGGTTGCAGGGAAACCGCCAACACCGCGTGCGGCATGTCCGAGGAGGACATGCTTATGGTTTGAAGGTGTACATGACTTACTTGCTGTATATATTCACTCGCTACGGTTTTGTATAAATCTCGAAATCTACGACTTTATGATCCTTTCTTCGTGATCCTATGTTCCCAACCATTGGGACATTGTATCTAGCCGGTAGCATACTTAGTAGTGGGCGAGCCGGATTGGCTTCATCACTACGACCCTTTACTCCAGACAATACCGACAGAGCGTACAGTCTTGGCTGCATCGCGATTCGTGCCAGTTTGGTTAGTTCGTTAGCCGTGTGAATCTCGACTGAGCTATGATTGGCGTCATCATATTACGAAAATAAATTCTAGACTTGGATCTTCATCTTTTACCTTGGAGATTGGGGATTTCCTATCATCTGTGTTGTTAGGTTTTATGCTTTTCGCTTTGGAGACAGGTTTTTGCTTGCGAGGTGAGACTACTCCGTACACCAAGGGGAATCCCCAACAATTGCCCATAATGGAGTATCTAGGTGCTATAGCTCATGTGATCCCTGCTTCATTGAGATTACAGCCACCGCTTGCGCCCTTCCTGCTAAAGCGTCGCAATGGAGTCATCCTCGTCACATCACGCAGCTCGAATGTCGCCAAGTAACTGTCGTGTAGTCACAAGGCTGTCTGCAAGGTTTCAACACGTTTTTTTTTTTTTTTTTTGAAGCATATTTCAGTCGTTCTGATAATCCCATTCTCTCTGACAGTTGCTCACGCGATAAGAGTCACGTTGGGCATAAGGTTTCGGTAGTTAGTATTAAGGCCGAGACAAATTTAACTCATGATAAATATGATTGCATGTGATGAGAGTCACGTTGGACAAAAGGTTTCGATAGTTAGTATTGAGGCTGAGACAAATTTAAGTCATGATAAATATGATTGGATATTGGCCTCACACGTCTGTCTTGTTCTGGATTCTCTGTAGTTCGCTTCTGCTGTTGCATCTTGTTTCTGAAAGTCCTGAAGCCAGGGAAAGAGTCCACGGCTAGATTCTGAGTCACTATGTTACTCCGTCAGGGATAATGTTCCCTGCGGAGCCTCGACCGTATCCCGATCCCTGGCTTGACATAATGCCTAGAAACTTTGCAGGTCAGACAAAAATGGCACTAGAATGACATCAAGCCGCAGAAGCTGAGTCCCTGTGTCGTATTAAGAAGCCATTTCTGTATAAAGAGAGCAACAGACTCCATAGACGAGAACAATTCGTTCATACATCAAAGCAACGAACATCTCACCCCTTAAATTCCAACGCTCCAATACTTCAGAGCCCTTGTTGATATCCTCCCACTCCCCTTCTACAACTCTAAATCTTCAAAAATGGAGTCCGACTTGGTGGAGGGGTTTTCCCCTCCAGAAACCGAGTCTCAACTCATTGTCATGTTCAAGACCGCATCTCTAGTCAAAGTCAACGGTCGTGGCTTGGAGATTGTGAGCGCAGATATCACTCCGGTACAAGCCGTGCTCGACCGCCATAATGCATCGCTGAAACTCCTCTTCGGACAAGACGAGAACCGTCTCCGTCGCGAGCAAGAGGAAGTTCTCAAAGCTTCTGTCCAAGACGGAGAGCCATCCGGGGAAGAGCCATCTGGTGAATCCGGGGGCGGGAATTTGCCTGATATGGCCAGTTTCTATTATGTCGACGGCCCTGTCGAGAACTTGGAGAGTCTTGCGGCAGAGCTCAACCAGCAGGATCTGGTCGAGGCGGCATATATTGCACCACCCGCATCTCTACCGCTGCATGTTCAGTCCCTCGTTCCCCCCCACAGTATGGACGTGCCTGCTCTAACGCCCAATTTTGCTTCGCGCCAACTCTATCTCGGACCAGCGCCAGCAGGAATTGATGCGAAGTTTGCGCACACAATCCCTGGAGGCAAAGGCGAAGGCATGAGAATTGTTGACTGCGAATGGGGATGGCGGTTCACGCATGAAGATCTGAAGGTGCTCCAAGGTGGAGTTGTAGCTGGCACAAATGCCACCGACCTTCACTACGTTAACCACGGCACGGCCGTATCTGGAATTGTCAGTGGAGATGTTAACAACATTGGAATTCTGGGTATTGCACCAGATGCCGTCTTCTATGGCTCGTCCTTCGTTGGACAATCAGTCGCTGTTGCCATCAAAGCGGCCGCTGATAAGCTCCGGAGAGGGGACGTTATACTCCTCGAGGTCCACAGAGCGGGCCCAAAGACACCAAATCCACCCCAAGGCCAGAAGGGCTTCATTGCAGTTGAGTGGTGGCCAGCCGAGTTTGCCGCCATCCGCTATGCGGTCAACAAGGGCATTGTCGTGGTTGAAGCTGCTGGCAATGGGTATGAAAACCTCGATGATCCAATCTACAATGTACGTCCTAGTGGCTTCCCCACTTGGTGGCGAAACCCCTTTAATCTGCAAAATCCTTCCTCCGGTGCAATCCTTGTTGGCGCCGGATGCCCTCCACCTGGAGTTCATGGACGGAACCATGGCCCTGACCGCTCTCGTCTCGGTTTTTCCAACTACGGTTCTCGAGTGGATTGCCAAGGCTGGGGCAGGGAAGTCACTAGCACCGGGTACGGTGACTTACAAGGCGGCATGAGTCAAGATCTATGGTATACAGACATTTTCAACGGTACATCGAGTGCTTCTCCAATTGCCACGGGGGGGGTGTTGTGTATCCAAGGCATTAGGAAGAAGAGATGCAGACGATTTCTTACTTCCCCAGAGTTTCGAAGGCTGTTGCGGCAAACGGGCTCGCCGCAGGAACCCGGTCCAAGCGCACCAGTTTCGCAACGAATTGGGAAACGGCCGGATTTGAAGGAGCTTATTCCCGCAGCCATGAACATTCCCTAACAGGATTATCCCGGTTTCGAGACCCAAACGGATCATGGTGTAATCCGTTCGTCGGGATGTTGTTTTCATGTTTATCGCGATTTTTCTGCCACAGCAGTTGGGGACATTCTTTTTGCTTGGAAAATTCTCCAGAATAGTGCTTCTCAGTAGCTTAGCTCTCTTCCACACTTCTTAGATGTTCGGGGATAACTGTCGGAGGAGACCGATTACATCTCTAGAAGGCTCCATGGCTACGATATCCGATTTGGATCGCGATGAAATGCCGTCAACTACTCCACTCGTTGATTCGTTATCTGTTGCCACTGGCCTGAGATGTGGGTTGATATTTTGGTTGCTTTCGAGTTGTTAGAATAGTCGTCGAATCCGTATTGTCGTCTTCCTCTCGGCATTGGTTTTCCCACTGGGTTTTCCCAATGTCGTCACGCAAATGCGGAGAGGACTGCGCTAATATTCATTGCCACTCATTCAGAGCATGTTTCTACGCTTTGTAACTATGTCCGGGCGCCTATCCGCTCGCGGGTCATGAATCCACTCCGCCTCCCCGAACCTGGTGGACTGAAACTCGACCGCCCTGGCTTGAAGGGGACTTGAACCGGGCTCTTGAGGACCGATAAATCCCTCGTCCAGAGTGGCAGTCAAATGTGTGTTTGTGACCATTGTATCGGATCCAAGCCTCACTATCCTCTGACGTCCGCCCGATTGCCGTTGAACGGCGGACGATGAAAAGGTAAGGCCGTAGCGACTCTTCAAGGTAACACCAGTCGGTGCACTGAAGCGTTTATGCGCGGTATGACGTCCATTCTGCGCATCCATCGGAAGGGAACGTGTGCTACTGTCTCTTTTCGCTTGTCCGCAAGGGCATTGGCCCGACGGTACTACTCCAATCTGAACGTAGCCATTCAACTGTGCCATTCCTGTTGGTAGTTGAGCCAGCACTCTAGCTTACAGGAGAGTAGATCATTTAGCTTGCGCGTGTTTTTCCCTGGTAGCGCCAAATCGACTTTCTTATCGTACTTTCCTACTCCTTCTGGCAACCTCTCGGTACCCCGTCGCTCCGCTTTCGTAATGCTAAGCGTGGTGAACATGGCCCTGAATGGATGTTTCTTTGGGAGAGAGCCGTGTTCTGTACTTCGACGTGCTGCTTCCTTGGCCACTCGTGCAAGTTCCAAGTCCCCGCCCCACGGAGCCCAGATGTCGCACTGAGCGTGCTAAAAAGATCAAGGGTCAGGTAAACGATAATGAGCAGCAGCAGTGTGTTGATTGATTGTTGTCTGAAGTTGTCTCTTGTGCGGGGTACTCCATCCCGCAGAGTTACTTAAAGCAAACGGCTAGATTACTAACGCAGTTGTTTCCTGAGGCCGTGAAGATCATGCCTACCCTGCGACACCAGACTATTGAGACCTTATTGCAGTTCTCCCTCAGATTTTCCACGTCGTTGGATGTGGCAGATTTCTTCCTGTCCCGATTGCTGCCGGGGTTGGATAACTGCCAACGCTGCAGCCTTGATGATGACTCAATGGTAGAGCTGCGTTGGTAGAGAGATTCTAATGCCTTTGCTATTGCTGCCAACTCTGCCGACCAGACGTTCCTCACTGAGCTGCTAGTGGCGGTGCGCACGGTCCAGCCCGCGTCTGCTACTACCCTGGCGGCGTCTTCACTGTCGTCGGTGATTGGCCGTACCCGCTCCTCCCAGGGTGCCAGTGCGAACGGGCAAATCGTTTCCACTCCGTCAACACGCAGTAGGGGGAAGATGAACCTCCTGAATGCTCGGATTCGGCGAGTCGCCTTGCGGATCGGGTTGGTCTCTGGTAGGGCATGGAGACCTACCCATAGCTTGGCTGCTCTTTTCCAGAACCGTTCTTGGGCAGTGGCTATGCTTGCTTCCGCTTCCGCCGCTCTGTGGTGATATAGTAAGGAACGCTCTGCAGACTGTAGCAGCGGGGAAGTGTTCTGCGCGTTCATGCCGATCCGCAAGCCACCAGCCGTGCATTGACTCCTTCCCCACATTGGCACTCCTAATTGCGAGGATGGATAGCGGCAACTGCCGATGGTGATCGACCGTCAAAGGGTACTGTATGTCTCCAGAAGTCGTAAATTTTAATATTTTTTGGCTCGAGAGTATGTAGCCATCTGGCAGGCGGCATGCAAAGCACGATGTTTTTTTTTTTTTTTTCTGCAGAAGAGCTCAAAACCTGTTTAAGTGTGGAGGAAGGCCATGCATTGAAGACACCGTCGTAGCACAAGGGCCGCCGCCACGTGCACCAGAGTCCATTTAGGTGGAGATGTATTGGCATACGGATAGAGAGGCTTTATTTTAATCTGCGAGACCAGGAGGTCAAAACTAAAGTGAGCGATTGGATGGAGGAAACACTGGATGATGCCACTGTTTTTAATTGCTGGCAAAGCCCTAAGTCCGGGCGGGTGTTCTGGGTCACTGGCCTGGAAACAGAACCGAAGAAACAAGTACCGGTAGATGACAGTCGTGCATGGCGTAGTTAAAAAGGCATCATGTTACCAAATTGAGCCCGTAATATGTCAAGTGCCGACTCTGCCGCCAGCAACGTTTCCTAGTACACTATGTAACAGATCTACCTCGCCCTCCCGTGGCATAATTGGGCACGAGGCAAAAGGCACGAGGCAAAAAGCCAACAAAAAACGGCGGAAACTCTAACCATCGCAGCTTCCTGGAATTTCCATCTGTTTGGTCGAATCCGGTAGGGCTCATATCGGTATCAGGCTTGAATGACTTATGCTTTATGCCTGATTGGGATAAGGGCTTTGTGGTTGGGCCAACACGAGGTCGTCAGCGGAAAGAGCGTTGTATGTGGTGGACGCCTACTGACATACATATACAGAGCCCTGTACTACGTAGTACATCGTACATTGCACGCGCATCTGGGGGCCATCAGTTGGTGGGGAGACTAAGGTTAAGGGCAGGACACCCTTTTTGTAAATCTTGCTTTCGCCCATTCACGTCAGGCGATCGTGCGAGAGTGTCAAGGCGAATGAAACCGTTATTAAAGGCAACAGAAAGCAAGTGCCTCCAATCAAAGGAAAACCAACAGACCCACTAGTCTGGCACCACGCGGAAAGACGGCGCCGCAGGGGTTAGAACCGTAAAAGGGAGGACCTGTTCCAAAGTGTTCCATGAGCAGGGTGGGCTCTGCCACCCACCAGAGTCTATTGGCCCAAGCTTAACGGTGAACACGACCTAAAGAGGCCGAGACCGTGATCAAATCCGCCGCGGTGCTAAAATTAAAAAAAGAGCCCAACACAAATGGGAAAAGCCATCGACCTGACCTGAAAGTGGTCATTTGTTGGTTTCTCCAGGTTGAACAGGGTCACCTGAAAAAAGGTGGACTCCAAGACTCTGTAGCCACTGACCAAAGAGACGGAGTTGTCGGTCCTGCCTGCTTGGAGCGCTTGCATCGAAAAGTACAGACATACGGAACAGAGTCTCGTTTGTTGGAGCTCCGTCGAATCGGCGTGTCCGTCGGAACTCGGGGGATTCGATCTCTTTCAGTTTACGGAGTACTGTCTCTGCCATTCCATGGCTCTCAGGGATCAAGCGTGCTGAAAAGGTATTCCTATCCATTTGCTACTCAGAACTGATTCACCGTGCACTTCTGGTTGACACGACTCTAAAGTAGGTTTGACCGTAATTTGATTCTGAAGAGCGGCTGACTACCTGGCTGCCAATCCAAAACTTAGTTGACTCTTTTGCATCAAAGCGCAACTCGTTTTCCTTTTTCTGTATTAGTTGCTGTTGTTTTCCGAGGTTGCCTCCTTCTGTCCCACCGCCAGTCTCAGAACTTGGCGTCTAGGAATCCTAGTCTAGGATGCGACTTCGTTATCCAGAGTGAGCCACTGGCTTCCAGGCTGGGTTTCGGGTATGGAGTAGCTGTATAGTGGTCGTCTAGTGACCCCCTGCTGAGTTATGTTAACCTCCCGAGTCGAACGATAAAGGAGTAGAGGGAGTCTCTCGAGTGGTGAAATTACACTTAGCGCCAGCTCCAGGTGATTGACGAGAAAGCCAGGTCAAAATGGGACCGGAACTAACAGAGAAGTTCTTAGGTGCTACGCTACAGGCTGAGATCCATGGATGGCATCCTCGGCACGGCCTACTGCTGGAGCTGCCGCTACGCCACAGCAGGCTACCAGGTACAGCGGCCGTTGGACCAGAACATCCGCGCACTTTGCCTTGCCGCGCTTCGTTTTTATGCCCAGGGCCACAGAAGTGGCGTTACGATCATGGTAAAATTAACGTGCAAGGGTAGTCTTTACCCGTAGTGCCAAGTCGACATGGCCTTTTGCCCTCTTTGCACACCCCCCTTTTGGCCCTTGAGGGACGTTAGTGTTTCTAGTTCATGAACGAGCCCTTCCGACCATGATTGATAATCACACGGGAGGTGGGGAGAAGGTGGAAGGGATCATGTGAGGGTCCAAGCGCCGTCCCATGATAATGGCTCACTTCGTATATCTCAGCCGCTGTCCCTCGCCTTTTCGATCGGCACCCCTTGAAACTTGTCTCTCTTTTTAGTTCAAGTCGTACAGGTTGTTTCTTGTCTGCGAAGCAATAAGAACGACGTCGGTTTGGTAAAAACGTTCGGTTTCGAGAAGACAGTATGCCGACATCATGTTGCGGAAGCTCTTGATTACCACTTTAGCGTTAACGGGCGAAGTTATCCCGGCAGATGCCCAGCAACAGAACATTTTTATTACCGGCGTCCCTGTCCCTGGAGGAGGTGCTGTTCCTACGCGGAAGAATATTAATGACCTTCAAGCTGCTGGTGGCCCCCAATGGTAGCCGTCTAATGTCTTTTGAACCTTGTTCAATTTCGCTGACAATGACAGGGATCTCTACATCCGGGCCATGAGGTCCATGTATAATGCAAAGGAGACTGACTGGAAGTCTTACTTTCAAATTGCCGGTTTGTACTTCAAACCCTATACCATCAGACAATGCTGACTCGTCTAGGAATCCACGGCAAGCCCTTTATCCAATGGAACGGTGGTGGAGCGCGAGCAGGAAACGGCTGGCCGGGATACTGTCCCCATGGTGTATGCACCTCCCTCATTATAACTCGATCACAATAGTAATCCGCCTATAGGAGAGCCTGTTCCTTACATGGCACCGCCCCTTCATTCTGCTCTTTGAGCAAGTCCTCGTCGAGCATGCCCAAAGACTGGCCAAGCTCTACCCTGCCAAGTATCGCCGGCAGTACGTCGACGCCGCCAACTCTCTGCGATCTCCTTACTGGGACTGGGCCATCAGCGACATTCCCAATGCTGTCGTCCCTCGGATGGTCAGCGTCAAGGTCCCTAATGGCCCCGACCTCAAGACAATCACTATGAAGAACCCACTCTACACCTACACCTTCCCAAAGGCTGCTCTGGGCGGCAAGTACGGAGACTGGGATGATGAGGACCGAGCTCGCATGTACAGGTGCCCTGCTCCTGAGAGGTTCCCATCCTCTGCCAACGCGCTGCTGGACCGTCGACCCTACAAGCAATGGGTTGCAAGTATTTGAGTCAAAACACCTCAAGCACCGCTAACATGGATAGTACGATGTCCTGACCCATTCCAGCAGCTTTGCCGAGTTTGCTTCCACCGGGAGTAGCGGTGCTTCTCTGGAACAGATCCACAACGCCATCCACTGGGATGCTGCCTGTGGTGGCCAGTTCCTCATGGCCGAGTTCTCCGCATTCGACCCAATCTTCTGGATGCACCACACCAACGTCGACCGTCTCTGGGCTTACTGGCAGGCCATGCACCCAGCTAAGGCCTCCTTCACCGGTAGCTACGCTGGCGGCTCCCGCTATTCCACGCCCAACGGCACCCGTATCACTCCCCAGTCTCCGCTTCAGCCCTTCTACGCTTGCAGGGGCAAGTTCCACACGTCCGAGTCAGTCAAGAACACCACGGGATTCGGCTACACCTACCAGGGTCTCGAGTACTGGCGCATGTCCCAGAGTCAGCTGGCCAGGTCGGCCAGGTCACTCATCAACCGCATTTACGGCAACAGCGTCGTCCGCAAGCGCGATCTGGAGGGCCGCGAGGAGGGTACCGAGAAGACCACCCGTTTCTTTGCCAAGGTCCAGCTTGATGTTACCGAGGTTGAGCGGCCGTGCTCCGTGGAACTGTATGTTTCCGGAAAGCGCATTGGCGGCTTGGTCGTGATGCAGCAACCTCAGGAGGGTATCATCCATGGCGGGTTCTCGGTCGATCAGGCCGCCGATACTCCTCAGCTTCTGGATAGCTGCTCCCCTACCAGGGTGGCCGACTCAATTACCAATGGCCTGCAGGTCGAGATTGTCAAGGTATGTCATTCCACTCTTCACTTAACGCAGTCTTCTGTAACACGGAACTAACACCCGAGAGATCGACGGCTCCAATATCGATGTCTCCACCGTCCCTAGCCTCAAGGTCAGCCTTGTAAACGTCCCCTTCATCCCTCCCGCTGCCGAGGATGAGCTCCCCGAGTACGGCAAGGAGCGCCAGCAACCGGTCGACGTCCAGTCCAAGACCAACGCCAAGGCCCTGAAGGCGCTCAATATGTGCCCAACCAAGCTTCCAAGCTCCAACGCCAAGCCGTAAAGCAATCTGGTCATGGTAAAAAAAAAAAAAAAAAGGAAGGGTTTCTTGTCTGTGATTTTAGTCTTAGGCCGTTGGTCAGACCTGGAAAGTAGTATTTCTGGATAGCTGTTCTTAGCACATTGGAAAGGGGTGAACATTGGCAGACCGCATGAATCTTTCGTACGCAGTACTGGCAGACATAGGGAGCCTTGTTCGTATCTCGCCAGACGACATCCATAGTTGCTGTAAGGAGCAGCTCGTTTTCTCTGTCATCTCGAGCCCTTGTGTGAGTCTCGTGATGCGTTGAACAAAGTGAGTGATTATTTGTACACAATACACCCATTATCCTTCGATTGCCTGTCCATCACATTCGTACCCGTGTCTGGGTGGATCGTTACGCGAGTCCCTCTTAGCCTTTCGGACATCGTTTCCGCTAACTCGAACATTTCTTGTACATAGCGCAGAGCCTCAAACTTGCACATTCGTTCGGGGTGTTTGGAAAGTTTGTCTGTGAAACGGAGTAGTTCGAGGGCATCTTCGCGCATCTGTAGGACAGTCATCGCGTAAGTTGTACGAAGTAGCCAAACAAGCAGTGCTGAGTGAAGAGGGGTTGGGGTAGACTTGCTTTGCTCAAGTTCTGGTCTGTAAGTTGCTCATTGATGGATGGATGATCTCGCAGCTTCTCGTGATAAGCATTTGCCGAGCGAGCATTGGGGTTGGTAAGGATAAACGGTATTACAGACCGTCTGCGCACTCGCAGAAATGAAAACAATTCAAGGTAGATAGCGGAATCCAGCATCTGTAGAGGATGGGAATGGAGATGCAAGTGGAGCTAAGGCAGTACAGATGAATACAGCACGTTCCTATTTCTTCACTTCTCAGCAGGTTTCTCTTCCCTCCCACCAGAAGGAGTGAAGGGTAAAAGAAAAGCCTCTTGCGTCATTGAATTATAATATATTGGTTGTGAAAAGTGATTTATCACTCGTACTTCGCGGGGACTCAGAAAAGAGTCACAAGACATTGGATTAGGAGTCTCAAAAGACGAGGTGTGCAACGAAAGGTGTGGGCAGAGGAGATTGTATTGAGCTACTGAGGAAGGCTTCTAACCGAGGGATCCAACGGGGGTATTTGTACTTGTTGGATACGCGATGGGGTAAGGGTGAATTCAGTAGACTATGGGCCAGAAATTGATGATTTTATTGATTGAAGCGTTTTTGATCTTGTTCTTCCTTCGTCATCGTGCGGGGGCGTTCATGCATCCTTGAAGTTTTCACCTCCACAAGCCACACATTGTTATAACGAAAAGCGAACTCCCTTCTATCCGCATATAGGCACTAAGCTAACAGTACTCCTACTGTTGGATACGCGATGGGGAAGGGGTGAATTCAGTAGATTGTGGGCCAGAAATGGATGATTTTATTGATTGAAGTCTTGATCATCTTGTTCTTGCTCGCTTCGTCATCGTGCG
>JBBEOF010005403.1:0-17607 GCA_037576055.1 Fusarium sp. M6JPR69
CCGCCTCCTCCCTAGCCGAGCCCAGCGCCCCCGATGGCCCTGGCCCCGAGTCGGCCTTGGTCCCGGGTCTGGGTCATCGGGCACGGGGGTCCCTACCTGTACCCGTATCCGGCACTGGCCCTGGCCCCCCGGCGGCGCTGTTTGAGCTCGTCGACGAGCCGGTTCAAGCTCCGGCCGGCGCGTAAGAGCTCTAGCTCTGCAACTGCCTCCTCCTCGCTCTTGCCGGACGCCGTGCGGGCCAAGAGCTCGTCCCAGATCACCTTCCGGCGACAGAACTGCACCCTGATCCCGTTCCCCGGGCGCCAGCGGCTTCCCCACGTCTCTTCTAGCACCCGTACAGCCGGCTGACCTGCAATCCCTTCCTCCCACTCCTTCCAGACGTCCCGCACTGTAAAGACCTTGGCCAGGGCTGCAACGACGGGCATATCTGGTACTGGAGGCTCTGGAGCCGGAGCCGGAGCCGGAGCCGTATTGAAGTTCAAGGTAGGGGCTGTCGACGGCGCCGGCGCCGGCGCCAGCGACACTGCTGGCCCGGCTCCAAAGTGGCCGGTAAAGGTGATTGGGACCTTGCCCTGGAGCAGGGAATCGAGGCCGCCCTGAATTCCCTCTAGCCGGACCTCTAACCGGATGGCGAGTCGCTGGTTATTCTGTAAGAGGGCCTCGCGCGTGCTCTCTAACACGCCGCTTAGCTCTGGCAGCGCGCGTTGTACGAGCAGGCTTAACGGCTCCGTAGCCCCTGCCGCGTCGGAGCGAACGGCGACGGCGAACTCATCCCATTCAGACCCGTTGAAAGGGGCATAGGCGAAGAAGGGCAGCGACGGGTAGCGAGGCTGCAAGACAGCCAGGTCCTGTAAGAGTACTATGCGCAGGCGCCGCATAAGCTTAAGGAAGCCGTCAGCGGCTAGGCCGTCGTCGTCGAGGCCGCCTTCTGCCCAGCATTGCCGGCGCGCGCGCGCTTCAAAGCGAGGCTCCCACTCCTCGATCCACGGCCAGAGCTGCTTTTGTAAGACGTACGGGGGTTCATTAGCCGCACGCGCGAGGAAGTGGTCCCCCGGTGACGCCGAGAAGCCGGCGACGATACGCATGAACTGGCGCGGTAGGTGCCTAAGATAGGCCTTGCAGAGCACGCTCTGGTTCCAGCGGCCGGCCTGCGAGATCTGGGCGAGCGACGTGCCGTGGGTTTCAGCGTCCTGGGCGCCTACCCTGCGCGGGAGGTGAGTCTTCTTTGACGCGACAAAGCCAGCGGTGCCGAAGATACGCCAGGTCTCTTGTAGCTGCGTCGGGTACGAGAGCTCCTGCTCGCGGTCCCGTCCAACAAGGACCTTGATCCGATACCAGTCCTGGCGGCGCCGGAAGGACGGGGGCGACTCGCCGGCGACGTGCCAGCGCCAGAAGAAGAGCTGTGCCAGAGCCCCTTGCGTACAGAGCAAGGGGTCCTTATGCCGGAGGGCGCCCATGAACTCTTTCTTTGCCGTCTTGTTCAGCTTACCGTCTCGCAGCCACAGGGGGTCGGGCCTTCTGAAGACGGATAGTCGAGTAGAGATAGGTCTGCAAGCTCCATCTTACGGCGGTTCTCCCCTCGTAGGAGGTAGTAGTGGCCGAATAGGAGGTCGACTCGCGTACGGAGGTTTTGCGGCATGTATGCGGCAGGCATGTGACGACTGCTAGACTGTCGAGGTAGACGGTGATGTCCTGCGTCGTTGCATCGGGGAGGCTGAGAGCGGCCTGCGAGTCCTTCAACGCTGCTGTTGCCTCAGCATCGAAGACTTCAGCTGAACCGAGAAGGCCCGAGCCAGCGAGGACTGCCTAGTCCTTTTTGTGGATAGTGTAGCCATACCCAGCAGCTCTTTCGGCGGATAAGGATATGTCCGTCCACACAATCAAGGCGAGTGGAGATACTGACTCTATCAATCGATGGAAAGCTATGGCAGGTTCCTCTTCTAATGCTCCATGCAGCGGTGTTGTTTTTTCACCGCCGCAGCGTTGTGGAATAAGTGGCTGCGCGCACGTTGTGAGGAGTTCATCAGTCTGTCGAAGTGGGGTTCCGAAACTGTTCCGCGTTGATTGGTATCAATGTTTGATTGTCTTCATGATCGAAGGGGTTGGCGGGGCCGTGCGCTTCGCAAGAGAGTGAGCTTTATCGAGGAATTTTAGGCCAGCAGCGAAGCGTATGCGGCGAGCTTCCAGTCATTCTCCATACGGGCAGCTGGCTGCATAGATTGCATTCAAGGCCTTGTTCATCCTCTGTACGAGATGACTTGTTCTGGTCGGCACTTCTTTGGAGGGATGGTTCCATGCGGGACGGGTTCCGCCTGGATTACATGCCTCCGTTCTAGGCAGCAAGATCGGTTCGACACATGCTCTGACAGCTCTTTGAACAGCCTTGGGTAACGAGCCATGTTTCATGTTGGTAAGCCCTTTCAGGTGGTAGGCAACAGCCTGTGTTTTGGTTGTCCACTTTTCCGCATGGCGTCTAAACGGCAGCTTGCTGTCAAGCCAGATGATGCAGTGTATCGGCTGAACGCAAGACATCTCAGCAATGCTGACTAGTATGGCCGTCTCCGCTGCATCGTCGCCTGTTCAAAGGAGACAGCGTATGCCCGGAGTTCCATCCTCGCCTTGTTTGACAGGTGACCTGTCTCGTTGGTGGAAGGGGTACTCTGCATGGAGCTAAGGCTGCTATGAGAGTTAGCGTGTTTGAGGTTTCGGGTTGTAACAGAAGAGCTGAACTGCTCAGTGCCGGGTATCATATAATGGATGCAGGGCATTTGCTGAGGCGTAGGCGCATAGGGCCATGCGGTACTTAAGTCGTACGCCCGGAGGGCAGAGAACTTGGTGGGAGGCGGAGGGAATCCAGGGGAGCTGACTTGCGAGTTGGGCGGCAACGTTGCCCTTTCGGAGTCGACCATCTTGCAAGTCTCAGAGCAGTAGGCTGCACCGTCAGATTGCACCTGCTTGTCGCAGGCAAGGCAAAACTGGTAAGTCCAGAGATCGAAAGTCATGGTGTTTGTGTGTATGTGAGTACAAACTAAGGCAACGAAAGCGATTGGTAGACGAGAAGGAAAAGGAATACTCGAGGCCCTTTCCTATGCCGCAAGGTTGAGAGACATCTAGTTGTAGCGACGGTTGGTGTTCAGACGTGCAATCTACTAGCTTGGGTTGCTGAAGGTCGTCGAGATTATAGCTTCGTGGCAAGCAATGGCGGGGAGGAATGTTGCAAAAGCAGGTAGATGCAAGGCACGGACGCGCCATGTCCTGAAAAGGCTTGAGATGGTGTAGCAGAGGACGGAAAAGGCAATCCACTGTCCGAGGGGTGCCTTGTGATGCACACCAGACCTTCCATCATAGGCAGGCTACCAGAGCCTTTTGGTGAACCAAATGACGTCACTGTCCTCCAACACCCTACTCGCCCACCAATTTCGAAGTGCAGGTCGTGTGACGTCTCATTTATCACCATGGCCGCTGTACATGGCTTCTTTTGGCCAATGACCGGTCAGGCACGTGGCAGCACTCTGTGTCTCGTTGTGGGAAAGTTTTGGTGATAGAGTTGAGGTCCGTTCAGGAGAGTCTAGCCCTAACAGTAGAAGCCACCCGCAGTCGCTCCCATATCGGCATCATCACTGCTCCAGACGGTGGTTACCGTCCCGACCATTCTTTGGTCCTTGCCCTCTAAAGGAAAAGTATAAACTGCAAACGTCTGCCTGTAGACATCTCTGGGGGGTTCTGTGGTTGGGTCATGGATACAGTGGCTCGAAGGGGGTTGCCGAAGGTCTGATACAGGATTGATTCAGGACTTCCACGCTGCATTTCCATTTCCAAATATCTGCGCCGTCGACCGTCATCGTTCTTTGCTACCCGCGGCGGCCCCTGTCTATGGGTCAACACCCATTGGTTCAATCCCATGTTCCAATCAAACGAGGGCACCTCACGGCAACGATCAGGGTGGTCATCAATTCAATTCAATCACACGTCTGGTGGACAAAAGATCAACAAGTGAACCGTGCGAGCGTGCAAGTGCCATAAAATTGACCGTGCCACCCATGCTTCAACTCAATCGATGTCCTAGATTGAATTGATGACCACCCTGGCAACGATAATGAGCTGTCAACTGTTGTCTCCATATCTAGTCCAGCCACAACCAAGGAAGCATCCCCCTTCCTGCAACGGAACTTTGCAGGAAGGCCCTTGCGTGGCGGAACTCGGGCATGGTGGTGAGTATTGCCACTAGTGTTGGCTGCTGCCTGTTGGCAGGGCGCATGCCGCATTCCTGTGCCTCAAAACAGGGCGTCATCGGCAGGGATTGGGCTGGCGGGCTAAACCCGATCAGTGTCGCCGCTCTGCCTTTCTGAGAGAATTCCACAAGCTGGGAGATGACAGCTCACAAACATTCCAGGCACTTTCACTCCGCCATGTCTCGCGAACCAGTCAATAGCTTGCTGCCCTCGCAAATGGCCCTTGCCTGGACAGATCCTTCGCAACGCAGACATTAGTTGCCGAAGGATCCTTCAGGCCGCTAGAATATCATTAACTGCGATATTAAGACGCTGGCTCTGCTAGCATATTCTGGGAATACCTGCGCGCTAGTACAAGCAATCCACTCCGCGGTCCAGGGGTGCCGCGGCTGTCTGCCATGGCGCCGCTAACCGCGCCTAACATGGTTCCCGAAATTGGCGGCGGGGCAATCAGAATCGGTTCTAACCCCCCTTCTCTCCCGAACGCATCCCAGCGAGCTGGTCCATTCTGGGATGGGAGTTGCCAAAGAGCTCGGTCAAGAGTTCGCGCCACTGAAGAGTCTCCGTTTCCAAGGCCTGGTGCGTCGCCTTTTGACGGAACCGCTAGGAAATTCGTAACGGAACGCGCTCGCCTTGGAGTTCACGCGAGACTAGCTCCCCTTTGGCAAATCGCCAAATCCCTCTCCGACCAAGCCAACTTAACGCCTTCCTCCGCCACCAGCCTCCATCCACCTCAGCTCCTTGGATCGATGAGAATGTGCCGCAGCTGATTGACCTCATCGTAAGCCAAGAACCCTTGAGCATCACTAGATGGGTAGAGCCTAAGAGAGCTCTAAGCATAGGCCCGTCCTTCTGGTCAGAGCCTTAGACATGAACCCTATTAGCTCGGTGAACCACGTCAGTTGTTGCGAGGCGCGATCGGGCCAGTGGCCCTGAGCCTTCTGGCAATGCTGCGGCGCTCAGTGAGACGAAGAACAACTCACTGACGATTCCGTCGATCGCAAAGGAAACTCCACGAGTAACAGGAATTGAAGGTATGATGAATAGGGTTCCCTCTTAAGCTTGTTGAGGTTGTGGACGGCGCACTTATCTCCTTGCTTGTGGGGACATAAGATGCGCCACAACTGACTGCTAAGTACAACCAAAGAGCAGTCAGAATTCAAGATCGAGCAACAGGACGCCGCCACACGATTTCGCTGCTTCTGGGCGGGCTCCGGTCGCAGTGGTTTGGCCTGCACTGTCGTCTCGGAATTTACCGGCTCCGCGTGTCTCGATTCGTTTGGCGACTCCGAGGAACGAGCGGCCTGAAGTCCAAATCCAGTTGTTGTGTCGATGAGTCCCGGAGGCTCTTGACACATTGCCTGTAACGACACAACTGTCCACATAATGCACCAACTTCCGCACCGTCTCCCCAGGAGCAGTGGCGCATTGTATGCGGTCCGTGCTTCGGGACCCAAACTGTGCCCAATGAGGTTCGTTTCTGAAGTTCTGCATTCGGCAGTTACAGGACAATCATCACCAGTCCCACTCAGCCTTCGGCCGTGTGACACAGTGCCAAGTAGCAGGACTTTGTTTCATTGGTTAAATGAAGTTCCTCGCATTAGCTCAATCTCCTTGGCGAGCATGCTCTGTAATTGCTCACCAGAGCCAACAGAGGGGGAGAAACAGAGGAGCCCAGCCCAAGAAGAAGAGTGAAGTACTTAGAAGATGCAGGTATTAGTAATTGCTGGCAGTATTGGTGTAGGCCTTGGTACTGGGTTTCCATATCCCAAGTCTCGATGTGGGTGAGTAAACGTCTGAATTCGACACACTTTGGGACTCTTCCTTCAACCCCTGGAGAGACCCCCAAAAAGCCTCCCCCCATGGCCACCCCGTCAGATCGACCACCGAGTCTGTGGCCCATTCATCCGGTGCATCGCAGATTTGGGAATGGGGCTCCACTAACCTCGAGGGGGCTTGCGCCACCTTCTTGGCGCACCTCTGCATCGATACCTCACAGTTTCCAGAGTGACAGCAGCCTGCTTTGCTGCCATTCCTTCCTTTCGCACGCTAGACAAACCTGATCCGCTCTTGCCCCTCCCGTTACTAACGACCTTCGGAAGCCGAGGGCTCTCAGATTGTTGAGATCTAAGAGCCTTCGTTGATCTTCGTACGTGCTGTATTGTTGGACCCTGAATACTTCATGAAGGGAGAAAGGTAGCTTGTGTGGAGGGTTACATACCCTATTTCGTCCAAGAGCTAGGGGCTCCTTGCTGCTCCCCTGTGCCCCAACAGTGACCTGCCCGGACGGAAAATATACTTACTTACTTAAGGTTCTTACCCCACCTTTCCCTGTCATCTTACTTTCTTGGCACCCAGATGTTAAGAAAGCGGGAGTCTTAGCACAGTTGAGGGGATGGTCTTTTTCCACTCATATTCTCGTTGGGCTGGATACCAATGTTTAGAGAGCAAGAGTAATGAAGAGAAACACACCAAGATAGCCCTAATGGCTGCCTCCCCGTCTTTATCGCCGCCAAGAACCAAATTCTCAAAGTAGAGAATAATCGACCAGTAGCCGATACTGTGTTTGTCCCTAACTTTAAGTTTTAGGGCGCATACCTCCCCCATCCACTTGTGCATTGCCCATGCCGGCCCCGCGCATGAAACTCCTCGTGGCGACCCCAAACACATCGTCATTGTGGAATAACAAGCAACGTTCCAGTCTTGTGTTGCACACAGACGCTTTTCCAACAGAATTCGACCTTTCAAAGCTTGCGGTCGTGAATGGGGCACTAGCATGTGCTTCGTCAACCTGGGCACGCTCGTCTGTCAGGCATGCGGGCAGCGCGTAGGCGAGCAGCCCGTGGGGATGGTGCCCTGCGCCACCATATGTGGCAAGTTCGTGACGAAGATGACGAGCGAGGTGGTTTCGGGCGAGTGTGGTGTTTGTCGCGACGCAAGGGAGAAGAGAACTGATCTGGCGCGGAGGGTGACCCAGGCGCCCAAGAAATAGTAGAGTGGAGGGCGTGGCGGGGTTTGTGACGCTGATGATGATGGTCACACGGCAGCTTGGGGTTTCATTCAGAGGAGCAGAGAAGAGAGCGGAGATGAAAAATGATCATGGTGACGAGTCGGTTAGTTGTTGGTCCTCGGAGTTGGTCATGGCTGACGTCTCGCGCCGTTTTAAGTTTTCATCCATCATGGCTTGAGAAAGGGCCCTGCACCTCTCGAAGCATGGTACGTCGTTTATGGACTTGGTCCAAAAAATCCATTTATAGCAGGTCCCCGCGTTACCTATCCCTTCAATTGTGCCAAGCCTTCAGTGTTGTAAACACCCCTCCCACACCGCCCCTTTGATGACGTGGTTACGAGCAGGGTGCCCAAAGTTCTCTAGCGAAACATCATACAAATTATTTTGAGAATAATGACGACTTCCTCCTTGATTCTCGACGAGATACAGGTAGCCAATGCCTATGATGACAAGAGCTTTATCAGAGAAGATAATAGCTGCCGCGAGGAAGAGGGAGATAGCACGCGGCGGCCCGACTTCCCCCCGGCACAAGACCGAGGCTTCAATTTTCAACCTTTCGGTTGTGCCATAGTGTACCGAGTCTCCTTGTATATTAGAGTCTCGTTGTGTTCTGACCAGTGGATATGCACAATCGAATTGTCGTATTTGGACTGCCTAGTACCCAATTACTACATTAACTCGACTCTTCTATTATTATTGACGCGTGCCCTTGATTTTCGTTAGCCATATAAAAACCCCGCTTATATCTATTCCCGCCTGATTTCCGTCCAACTCCCTCAGGTTGGGACCATATCCTCCCGCCGTGGGGGGTGAAGCTCGTCATGGAATATGGAATCCTCTCTCACCCTATATGGATCGCGTCTTCGGCTCCGGGCGATCGTCTCGATGTGCTGGCTCTCTGAGGCATGTAGCAAAGTTTGCAAACCGGACAGGTGTCGCGCCATTTCAAGAACCACTTCGTGATGCAATCTGAGTGGAAGATGTGGCCGCACGGTAAGTTACGGGCCTCGTCCCTGTCTTGCAACGTCTCTAGGCAAATGACGCTAGGATGTTTGCTATTAGACCCGAACCACATGTGGGCTGATTGATTGGAAGCCCGTACCAGATGCTGCTGGGTCGTTCACCAGCGTCTTTTGTTTCGGCTTTCGATTGCTTGTAACTTCGGACTGGAACCACCTGATCCAGATTTTCGACTGTATAGGGAGGTCTGGCAGCCTCTAGATCATCTGGATGGATGACTACCCGTTCGCGTTCCAGTCGCGTTAGCAAATACCTGTGTCTTCTGTTAATTATCAAGGAGAAAACTAAAGAATAATAATAGTAGTAAATAAAAGTAACTGAGCATAAAATTAAAATAAAAAGTAACCCATTGGGGCGCGAGTAGAAACGCACCAAAACAAGGAGAATATCTGGGTTATGATGCACACAATACCGAAGACGATGAGCAGCAGAAGATATCCCCTCCGTGCAGATGAGGTATCCTCATCCAAAACAGTCTCGTCGGAGCTCATGTTGATAGTCCAATGATCGATTAAGGTTCGCAAGCGTCCATGGAATTGAGAATTTGTTGTCTTGGAATTTCTGTGACGCGAGGCCGCTTTTTATCTTCTATTATCCCTTGAGTTGTGTTAAACCTCCCGGCCGTACCAGGCCCCACATGCCCACCATCTTCTAGGAGGTACATGGGTGGAACCTCGTGATAGATTGGGAACGTGAGCAGTGTGATGTAGCGATTTGTAACTCGAGAGATTGCTGGTACTTCTATCACAGGCTGAAATAGGGGAGTGACAGGTATCTTTTGATTGACGCATTTTAATTGGCTACACCTCCTTGCTGCGACCTGGCGGGAGGTTCAACACAACTCAAGGGATATCCGGCAGAGGCGGGTCGTAGGGTGGCGGTATCGAAAATGGTCGCACATCAGGGTCTAGAACCGTCTATGGAGTGTCGTTCGCAGGGCATGTGACAGTTCGCACTCCCAGCAATAGTGGAGGTTGTTGCACCTACAGCTTTAATTCCCGCCTCCTCCAGAGGCTACCTTGCACCATATCGAGGGTGCCGCATACATCGACCAAAAAAAAACATGCCACCCATTACAGAACGTGGAGTCGAAGCTGAAGAAGCTTCACTGCTCAAAGCGCTGGCCCCGATGCAATCAAACAAAGCTATGCAGGCCGCGATAGGGTGAAATGTCGAGTTGAATTCATCTACCCTAGGCGACTCGATCCATTCAACTCGACATTTCACCCAACAGACTCGTCAGAACAACTTGCGCAATGGGTCGTCGTAATTATACCGAAGATGACGTAGCTGAGGCTATATTAGATACCACTGATAGAGGCCTCTTACAGAATGAGGCGGCTCAGAAACGTGGAGTACCTCAGCCGACCCTTTCTCGTCGACTTTCCGGTCATGCGAGCAGGAATGAACGTATCCAGGCCCACCAGCGTATTTCAAAGAGTAAAGGGGAGACTCTCATTCGTTGGGTGCTGCGGCAGGAGTCTCTGGGCTATGCCGTCTCCCACAGCCAACTCCGGGCCTGCGTTGAGGCCATCCTCCAACAACAAGGCGATAACCAGCCTCTGGGCAAGCACTGGACCACCAGATTCGTCAAGCGTCACATAAAACTATCTACCGAGCTTGGAAAACGCCAGGAGGCCTCCAGATTTAACGGGTTTACACCAAAAGCGGTCAATTGGTACTTTGATATTCGGGAGACCGAGTACGGCTGGATCAAGCCTGAGAACACAGCTAACGTGGACGAGGGTGGCATAATGGCTGGTTTCGGTACGTTGTCTACAAGTCCCCAACGGGTTTTGATAGGCAATAGCTAATTAGCTGTCCATAAGGCTTGGATAGCCTTGTAATCGGGAGCTCCGACCCGAAGAAGAAGGCGCTGTTGAAAGGCACCCAGTCGCGCGCTTGGACGTCGTTTATTGAGGCTGTCACCGCAACTGCTCGAGCTTTGAAACCAGGAATCATTTTCAAAGGCAGGGAGCTGTAGAAGCAGTGGTTCCTTGAGGTGAGTTTCAGGCGATAGCGGACTGGCACTACATCACATCGCCGAACGGCTGGACCGACAACCATATAGCTCTTGAGTGGCTGAAAGATGTTTATTTACCCCAGACAGAGCCTCTAGATGCCTCGGACGCGAGACTTATCATCCTTGACGGTCATGGGAGCCATGCGCAGGTGAGTCTTTTGGCCGTTTCCCCGCAGATTCTCCCGCTATAAGATTACTGACGAGCGCCCAGGACAGGTGGATGGCCACGTGTTTTCTGAACAATGTCTACTGCTGTTACCTACCAGCACACTGTTCTCATGGTTTGCAACCGCTAGATAATGGAATTTTTAATGTCATCAAAGGTGCGTATCGGAAAGAACTCCAAAAGCTGGCCAGTTTGACCGATTCTGCGCCGGTTGACAAAGTCAACTTTATTCGGGCATACGCGAAAGCCAGGGAGGCGGGTATGAGAAAAGAGATTATCTTATCCGGTTGGAGATTTACTGGAAATTGGCCTATAAATCGTCACAAGGCTCTATCACATCCGGAAATTCAACCGGACAAAGAAAAGATGATGGAACGGTTCAAGACGCCGAGCCCTCCTCAGTTGCACTCAGATGATACGCCGAAAACGAGCCGCCAGGTGAGAGATTTGGCCAAACACCGAAGTCGTCCGACCAGGTGGAAGTACAGTAAGATCGCAAAGGGGCTGGAAGCTTTAGAGATGAAGGCGGCCGTTCAGAATGCGCGGATTACTGGCCTCGAGGAGCAAATGGCCCAGCTGCGGCGAGGGAAGAAAAGGAAGGCGGTAGCGAACCCGAACAGACGGTTCATGGCTCTTGCGGAGGCTCTAGCGGCTGGAGAAGCTCTTCCTGACTCAAAGGAGGCAGAAATAGAGGTGGATGTGGATGAGGAGGTCGAGTCGGTGATTGAGGTAGGTGTCAGGTCAGAGGACGAAATTGAGGACTTTGTGGTCGTAACAAAGCATTGCCAGCGGACACGCAGCGGTCGGGAGGTCAAAAAACCACGCAGAGAGTAAAACTCAAGCAATTCTCTATAGAGCCCCCGAGTGGCTTCATTTTAATGGACAAGGTGGTTGGTTTCTGCGTGCATCAAATATTGGATTTTGTATGGGGCGATGATTTTTTTGTGCTATGCTTTAAGTGGTGAGATTATTTAAGTGGTGGGGGATGGTACGTTAAATCGCCGGAGAATAATACCTAGGTTTGGTTTACAGCGAAGTGCGCCCCACATAGAATCCATTGGCTATTTCCAGAGAGTTATGAACCGTCGATATCACCGCCATTTATATCAAACCGCACATGATCGAAGTGAAATCCTCCGGGGCCCTCTGCGCCGATTTCCGGAATAGAATCGAAATCGAAACCGTCGAGATCATCATCAAATGTAGGGAGACTCGCGAAGTCCTACGGCCATATCAGCTAATTACTCCATTTGGCACCAAGGAGAGAACAAGAGTTACAATCATGTTAGCCTTGTCCATGCTAAATGCCACGTTCTGAGCCAAGTCAACGGGCGGCGGGGCCACCATTGGGGCAGGTGCAAGTGACAGAGGTGCTGCTGGCTGTGCGGTGGGCACAACCTGCCCAAGACTAGTATTATGGGCCTCCTTCCGTACGTCGACTGGGTTGACATGAGGCACTGAGACGGGAACAGTTTTCGCAGCAGGGGTCGCTCCTAAGCTGGGATTCGATTTCCGGATCTTCTGAGTCACCGCCTACAGGGTGTTATTAATATGTAAGCAACCTAATCTTATATTGGAAATTAATTACCTTGTTTTTGACGTTCTTGGTCCCCTTTTTAGGAGTAGCCCCCTTGGAAACAGTGACTTTCCTGGGAGCGCCCTTAATAAACTGTGGAGTTGACGGGGCAGCCTTGCTCGTCTGTGGCGGTGACGGAATGGTGCTCTTTGATTTGGCGCTGGCGTTCGCATTGGCCGGTGTGAATAACGGGCGGCGAGACGGCTGTTGCAGTGAACCCTGGACCCCGCGCTGAGCAGCCTGAGGAATCTGGTTTTCATTCGGATCGTCCTGCCACTGCACCGGCCCAATTTGGCCAGTCTTCTCTTGATGCTGGAATTGTGCCTCTGTCGCCGCCACTGGTTGCCGGAACGTTTGACCCATCAACTGCTGACTAGGATGTGAACTAAAAGGTCGGGTCCAGCCATTCCTTTGCACCACAGCCATGTTACCGCCTATGCCGCCTATGCCTACCTTAGAGATATGAGGCTCTATGTTAGGATTTATTTGATTAGGAAGGAAATTAATGGAGTTAGGGTAATGGCGAGATCGGAAATTTTCCGGTAGATGGGACCCCATACCATTGTTATTCATCTGTTGAGTGCCAAGTTTCATCTGGTTGGTAGCATTAGGCAACGGTCCTGGCCCTGCCCCTTGCAGAGCGGACCGTTGGAAAAGTCGACCGCCCTGAGCACCAGGCACTCCGTCATGCCGAGGCAGACCGGTTGTGTCTTGTCGCGCTATGAGGTCCTTTTTGTTTTGCTGCTCCATTGACGCCAGTTGCACTTGGAACTCTTGCAAAGTTCGCTTCCTTCTACCACCAGCTTGGCCACCCGAAATCCCAGGCATCATGTAACCTACACCCATCTCGCCGGGATTATAGAAAGCGTTGTGGATGGTCCAGTCAGGAGCGTGCGGTAGTACTGAGGAGCCTTGGGTCTGCGACCAGCTAGCATTCGACCTTAGCTTGTTTTGTTGCTGTACATCGCGTTAGCTACGTTAGGCCAGAAAGTGTGTTCCAGAGACGATACCTGTATATGACTGGCACATTGATTTACTTCACTCCTTCTACACTCATTCTTTTGAGCATTGAACATGTCCCAGAAGAGGCAGAACCATTCATAGAGAAAGCAGCTCTCCAGCGACAGGTTAGGAACATTGGGAGTAGGAAGAAGCCCCGAGAGTTTGGAGCCCAAACCAATGTCAATGGATTCATCGGAGAGGGTATTCCTCAACCGACACCTTTTGTCGTCACGAGGACTGCGGGGGCTATGCCTCTGGACATTGACATCGGAGTCGGCCTTGAGAATGGCTTGTGCGCAGTCAAACATGCCATAGCGGAGGAAATACTCGTAAATGTAAGTGTTCAGTTGTGTCTGCTTGTTGTACTTCTCCTGAAGCTGTCTCGGAGCGCCATGCGGCGCAACTGCGCAGCTATTCATCATGGTCATCGAGGCATCATGCACATGGCCGGTCATGGCATTCATGTTGGCCATATTGATGTTGTTCATGGTCCAGAGGTTTAGAAGATGTCTTCTGGGCCGGAGGAGCACGAAGTCGCGAATGTGTGGGCCAGACGGGGTAAAGCTGGTCAATTCGAAAACGAGAGTCCAGAGCTCGAACGGGAGCTGTGGCAATAAAGGTGGGTGCCGGCTGTGTATGCATAACACTGTTGCAGTTCAACGGGCCGGGTTGACCCTGGAAGCAGATTTGAGAGTCAGAATCACATGCCTGAATAAGAGGAGTCAGTCTTTGAAATAAACTTTCCGGATCAGATCACACCGGCCGAATCACCCGGTGGCAATGCCAACCAGAAGGTCATGCCAATTGCACCTGGTACCAGTATACGCTCGAAGCTGCGCATCGCCATACCTAAATCTAGGCTTCAGACGCCTCATGCGTTTCGGTAGGGTAGAGCAGGGATCTGGTTGAGGAATCGCCAACCAATCATTGCGATAGCGAAGAATATCCCACCAAGTTCATCTTGTTCGGGATATTGTTCGTCTTTTATGCCCTTCTTATCATAAACGAATATGTCATCTCAAACCGAACAAGTACCTACAGGTCAAGAGCTAATGATAGGAAAGACTCAAGACTAGGAACACCAGACGAAACCAGATCGCGATCCCAGGGGATTCCGAGAGCGGCCAGTCATCAAGCAGCACAAACTCCGAGAGCAGCGATTTGTTAGAGTCAATAGCTCCGCCGCGGACGTACAAGCAAGTGACAACGGAGATGGAAATCGAAGGCCCAGGGGAACATCTTGTGTGTATCATACTTCATGCCATCAGAGTGTGTATGTGACAAAACCGAGGTATAGACGAAAACGAAATGCATACGGATTCTTCGATACCATGTATCATGTCCTCATGAACTTTGTCCTGCGGGATTTGTAACCATTACTATTGATCCCACCCATTTTGCGTCGGGGACATTGCATTGGGTGTGACAAGCTTTGGTGGCTGAACTCAACCAACGTGGAGATTCAAAATCACATGTTAAAGCCAAAGCGATCAAACTTTGAAGTTGAGAGTCGAACCGTCCAGGAACGCCCAATGTTACTCACGGTCCAGGTCTAGAGGCTGAGTCGGTCCGGGAGGTGGTGCTGCAGCCAGTGGCTCTTAGGGAAGCCGCGTCCTCTGCTGTGCTAGATATCCTGGGAGTGGACTTTCTTTAAGTGCCGAGAGAGAACCTCGAGGCCAGTCGATCGGAGCCCGCAATGCCCGCAGGCGGCGCCCTGCTAGATGCGGAGGTGAGGGTGGGGTGAACCATCCGGCCGCACCGGCAGTTTCTCTGAGCCTAGAAGGCGAAGGGATCGGATGGATGGGCCAAGCCCTCGACGAGCCAGCTTGGAGATGCCATGCCGCTCTCCGAGGTGCCGCGAGATACGGTCTCCATCGGCCTTTAGGGCGAACTTGCATTGAATGCAGAGGATCGCTGGCTCTGGTTGATTGAGGTGAAGTCCGAGGTGGTCGAGCTGCTCAATCATTGTTCGCTTTGGCGAAGAGGATAGCTGATTAGGAGGAGGACTGCTAATAGACATTGGGCTGATTAGGAGGGAAGGCAGCACGAGAGAGCCTTCGGAAGGCTCTCTCGCCTCTCTGCATTATACAGTCCGGTCTGATAAATCATAAAATATGCTGACACCCTCATGATGGTGGGGAGGGTGTAATACAGTCCGAAGGATGTATCTCTGACATGATATTTCATACTAATAACTCTGGCTGTGTGCTGGCGCTCCACGGAGCGGTGCGTGCGTGATCGTGACCTTTTTTTTTTTTGCCTACTCTGGGTACTATGGCGACGTCATCAAGAAAAAAGAGGTTGGAATAGTGGCCAGTCAAGTTGCTGTTGCTTGCGCCGGTCCTGGTCGCGGACTTTCATCAAAACACCTGCTAACCTGTTAGAACTTATAGAGCCTCAAGCGTGAATAACATGATGGAACTCTACTTGCCATCAGGTAGCTTCTCATAGTGGAGAGATTCCCGTTCAAATAGGGTATCGATCATTAACCCATCTAACATCTTGACCCTGGAGACTGCAACATAGCTAAGCCCTGTCTGGAAGTCCCGTTCAGACAGATCAGTCACCATCTTGTGCACCGTGATGCTCTGTGACTTATGAACCGTAATGGCATATGATACCATAAGTGGGAACTGCTTTCGTGTACACGCGGATGTCCCAAGAAAGAAGTCTCGCTTCACTGGGAGTATGGGTACTACCTCGCGCCCATCATCCGTGGTTAGATATGATGGCCCAGTATACGGTACTTATCCATCACCATCATAATGACACATGGCGGGTCACGATGCGTATCAGCACCAGGGGCCCAACCGATGTCATATACTGTCCCTTGGGCCCCATTAACTAGGCCTGTTGGCTGCCAGATGTTCTGGGTTAGTATGAGACGAGCACCAATACATACCGGAAACTGGCCAGCCAGGTTGCCAGCTTGTTCAGATGTTGCCTTCTCAGCGCCGTTACCAATGTTCTTCGCCATGACTTGGATTGCTGGGTGCTTCAGACGGACGAGGTGCTCGTAGTTGTACTCGTTAACACGAGCTTCCTTGCTATAGATACGAAGAGCAGCATCAAACGTATCTACCTCGCGCTGGCTTAGCTTGACCTGCACACGCTGGCTCAGAAGTTTCCATGATTCGATGGATAACTTTAGACCACGTAATTCTTCCAGCGCAAGACGAAAGCCAGCCTGGTCATCGCCCTGTTGCCGCTGGACCTTCTTCAAGGAGACAGTGTGGTTGAACGCCCTATATGCCGTCTGGCCAGAGACCTCTTGCGGGTCTTTGAGTGGCTCATCAAAGTAGAGAGGCTTGTTCGCAATTGGCGGGAGCTGGAAGAAGTCACCAACGAGGATGATGCTTATGCCGCCAAAGAATTCGGCTGTTCTGCCAGGAAAGACTTGGCGGAGACGTTTGTCAATCCACGAAAGCTGACGCAGACCTAGCATACTTTTCTCATCGATCACAAGATACCTAACGTCCCGTAGCCTCTTCTGGATAGCATTAGCATCTGCTGGGGATAGCTCTGTAAAAGCCCTATCCACAGGTAGCTGGAGGAGAGAGTGTAATGTTGTCCCCATGATCTGGTTGCTTGCAACACCCGTGGGTGCAGCTCTCCAGATTGGACTGGGCCGGTTACCAGCGAGCCTCTGAAGATGCGAAGACAGGACTTTGAACATGTAAGACTTGCCTGTCCCGCCACCACCGTCAACATGGAGTAGAATTTGCTCTTCGCTGCCGCATTGGAAGTGTCCAATAAAGGTATCGTATACCATGCGGTACCCCTCCACCGATGACCCCTCTACCGATAAGCCAAAAAAAAGTTTCCCCATACAAAATGCCCAATTTCACTTATACAGTGCTTAGCCAAAATTGAAGTTATTTACATGAAACAAGCTGTGTCTTACTGAGAGTTTCATGCTGTTTCGTATTATGCTATTTTTTCCTACGTTATGTAAGCGGTTTGGTCGCATAGCACTAATGTAAAATTTCTATCAATGCCTCCTCCACGAACAGTCCTCCCCAAAGCTTGTAGGACTTTTATCAACACCAGCCTTCCATAATCGCCTTAAAAAATGCCTCGAGCATCTTACACAGAGGATGACATTATTGAAGCAATATTGAATGTCACAGATAACGGCCTCTCCCAGAACCAATCCGCCCAGAAGCACGGCATCCCTCAGCCAACTCTTTCAGACCGATTAAGAGGTGTACCGTCAAAGTCTGAGGTCACCCATCCTGCCCAGCTGTTATCCAGGTCTCAAGAGCCTCGATTGGTTACCTGGATACTAAGACAAGAGGCCTTGGGCTATGCTCCTTCTCACAGTCAAGTTCGCGCCACCGTCACTGCCCTCCTACGACAACAAGGTAGGGAACGGCCTATCGGTGTACATTGGTTAGCCAGGTTCATGAAACGGCATCCGTCAATAAAGACGAAGATAGGAAAACGTCAGGAGGCGTCGAGGTTCAATTGTTTTACCCCGACCGCCGTCAATTGGTATTTTGATATTCGGGAGAGAGAGTATGGCTGGATCAAACCTGAGAACACTGTCAACGTTGACGAGGGCGGTATCATGGCCGG
>JBBEOF010005404.1:0-17563 GCA_037576055.1 Fusarium sp. M6JPR69
TTTTTTTTTTTTTTTTTTTTTTTTTTTTCTTTTCTTTTTCAGCAATTGCTTGCTTTTCAGGCCCCGATCCGATATATGCCCGTCAAATTTTGTTCCACGCGCAGTGTCAACCATAGCAACAACGGCAATGACCATAATCAACAACTCGAAAATTCTTTCCGCATCGATACACATGACCGTCCATGAGATTGAATGGCATAAGCTGCCCATGTAACTAACGAGGCCTCTTCTGGGTCAGCCGTACGTTCCCTGCATATAACCAAGAAAGGACCTTTCGAAGCGTTCGTCGACTCTTCACTGGGATGACCGTCACCTGTTTCATTGCTCGGCTGATATACAATTTTCCGTCGGATTGAACGGCAGGCGTGACTGTTATCTTTTTTCAGGGCTTCAAAAGCGTGATCAGGGAGCCTTTTGAGTTTTCCGTAGGCTGACAGCGAGGTAATGACGCATCTTTCACCTACGGCTCGTCCTTATCGTCTTGGTCTGGGGGCAGGCCCTTTTCACCAGCAGACCGTATCATCTCGTTGTCCCTACCACCCGTAAGAGACTCTATCAGGGCTGCATCGCCGCAAGTCTTTTGAATCCCGTCATCCTCGTGGTTGTTGGCCGTTAAAGAGATGTGTGTAGATGGAAGAATGTCTGGGGGCGGACTTGGGGAAGGGTTGATTTTGGGGTGAACAGCTGTAAGGGGGGCTTGTTCTCCTTCCAAGTAGCCTTCTTAGGGGGAAGAAGTTCGCTCCAGGTCAAAACATGCCTCTTCTTGATCCTGGCCAGGTAGCCTTAAGGGGATCTTCGACGGTTTCGGCGGGGGCAGGGATATCAGGGCCTTGGTTCACGCCGTTGAGATAGGTTTCGGGGTCGGAGTTGATGCCTGGAAAGCCGAGGCCAGCATCTATTGGCTGAGTATCGTCAGCCGTGTTGGTATCGCGAACGCGGGGGAGGAAGGGCCGCGAATCGGATCGGGTGGTCTCTCACCATCCAGGTCGCCATCATCGTTGCCAGTTCCGCCATTATCTATTGGACGCAGTCCTTCGGTCAGTTCCTGTTTGGGGCTCAAGCCACGCAAGATAGCGTATCGGAAAATGTGACCTCAGCAACTGTTGATCCCTAGCGTATTACTGTCTGCCCCGTTGCCTATCCCGGTTGGGGAGTCCGTGGCAACATACGAGCGTTGACACTGCCAGTGTGCCTTAGTTCTAGACCGGTGGGTTTGCGTTGATCAAGTTGCGGTGGCCTGTGGCTTGGGGGAATCACAGCCTTGCGCCCGGAGGGGAACACCTCGGCAGGAAATTGAAGTCAGCTCGGGATGATTAAGTCTGTAACCACAGTTGATGATGGAAATAATCATATTCAGCGCAAATTTGACAAGGCTTTGGTAGTTTTGTAGCACTGAGCCGCCGTTCTAGGTAAAACGCCAACGAAAGGTGTGAGGATATCTTGTTGTTGAATTGCGCAGTGATGCTGGGTGTGCTTGATAAAATCAAGGTTGTTATTGTTATTGTCATGGTGAGAGCTCCCTAGGGGTTTATATCCCATGCGATTCCATCTAGGACTTTCAACTTTCAATCTAGGACTTTGTGATGTGACCCTGAAGTGAGGGGGAAGCTCCCAATTATTCCAACATATCTTCCAAACCCATCATCATTGACGCTATCATCACAGTGCTGGAGAACATGACAATCCACCAATCCTGGCTGGCTTTGTCACCAGCTATCCCAAGTCGTGAACAAATCATCAAAGACGGAATATGCACGTGGAAAGAAAAAGTCGGTGGAAACTAGACGAGGAAGACGGTCGCAGCGACAGCGGCTACGGCGGGCCAGTAGCCGAGGGCCTCGATCATGTCCCTCATGCCAAGGCCCGCAGGACTGTTCTGCTCGGGGACGGTGGTGCCATTGGGGAGGGTTCCGTTGATGAGGATGGTCATTTTTTCCCTTGTACTCGGCGACGGTGACGATGGACTTGTTGAGGGCCTTCCAGCTGCCGTTGCCGATGAGCTGGTCGTAGTAAGCGGTATCGCTGTTGTCATCGCAGCCGCAGACCTCGTACTGGCCGCAACCGCAGACGACGTCACGGATCTCATCCCCGTCGCTCGTGTCGTTGTGGAAGTGGTACTGGTGCGTGTAGGGGTACATGTATGCGCCGTAGAGCCAGACGCCGGGCCAGAAGGCGAGGGCGCTGCCGACCAGGACGAAGGGGAGGATGCCAGCACCGGGGCTTCGATTTCCAGATCGGTAGGGGGCGACGGCGCCGCCGGGGTAGTATCGACCGCCGGCGAAGTTGGGCTGGGGGCCGGAGCCACCTCGAGAGCCACCGCCTACATTCGAAGTTCGGGAGCTGCAAATGGAGGGTCATTAAAGGTTGGATAAAGGGTATCTTGAGGGTACTTACGATCCGCCGTTGTTCTTGAAGCTGCTGCTTGAACCTGAAAGATATGAGCTTCTAGAACTACCAGAACGGCTGCTTTCGCTTCCAGAGCGCCTGCTGCCGCTATCGCTGCCACTGCTGCCACTAGTTACCTCCTGATCTTGATCCGGATTGACCGCCTCCGCCGCCACCACCGCGTCCTCCGCCGCCTCCGCCACGACGCTTAAACAGCTCGTGCTCGTTGCCGCTGGGTTCGGACTCGATGCGCCTGATGCGACGGGACGGGTCAATGGCAGACGCGGCCGCTGATGCGACCAGGGTGAGGTATAGGAAAGCCAAGTCGAATCTCATTGTGGATAGCTTTGTAGGACAAAGGATGGTAGGTAGGTGACGATGCGCGTGTGTCGCAAGAATGAAGTAAAGAGGCGCGTGTAACAAAAAAAGAAAAAAACGTGAAACAGTAGCTGCTGTTGATTCTAGGTAGATTGCCGATAGCAGGTCTGGTGTCGGCGGAGGTTGTAGGCCCTTTTAATACCTATGGGAAGGATAGTACGTCCTTGCTGATGGACCGGAATCCTTTGGGAGGAGGTTGCACCAAGGCATAAAGGGAGTAGTTTTATTGGGGTTGCCTCACGTGATGACCACACTGCACAATAGACTTCCCGGCTCGGAAGGTTCACTGAGGGGCTTTCTTCCCTCCTGCAACTGCCTCACGGGGAGTCAATTGCTCGCCTCGGCAAGTGTCTCGTCATCTCTCACGCAGTCAAGACTCGACTTTCACCCGCCCCACCTTCCCTCTGTATATAGCACTACTACAATATACAGACACTTGCCTCCCTACGAGGGAGCGCGGACGGGCCCTCTCTGACGCTGCGGTCTAACACGCTTACGCATAAGACCGCAGTGACAGGTGACCCGTTGCGGCCAAACTACACACACTCTGTCCCTCTTGACTGCGTGAGGTCACCAATAAAGAAAAGTGCTGAGGTGCCCTGATTGTGGAGCCGGTAAGTTGGGGGCTGTGATCGACCACTCACAGGGCGGTGTGGCTATGAGGTCACGGAGCAGTGCTTTTGATGTTGAGGATGACGAGCAAGTTCTTATTTCAAGAGAAGCGCAGGAGGCATTTTTAAGGGGCACTTGGTAGTGAATGGGCTAAAAAGAATCCAATTTTGCACAAAAATAAAGGTCATCTCCAAATAACTCTTTTTCCACTCTCGAAGCACAGGGAGACAGCGAAGGTCACGGTATAGTTTCTGGCGGTTCAACAGTGAGGAAGAAAAAAAAAAGCACACCAACAGAATGGTCGCCTTTGGCGTGGATGCTCATTTCTTGCCAGTGGAAAATAGGTATGAGTTCCGTTTTTATGGAGAACAGAGTGAGTGCCTCTGGCCTTGTGATTGGTAGACCCTCTGGCTCGTGCAGCAAGGCTTTCGGTAGGCAGACTTGCAATGGATCCCTAAGGTAACATCGCCATGTTTAGCTTGGCGGCTGAGAGAGCTGAGCTTTATGGGATCAGGAGAGGTGTTTGTTGCGGGCTGGCTGGCTGGTTGCCTCATCTTGACCATTGAGATGGATGACAATTGCAATAGAGTTGGTCGCAGCAAGAGGAAGCGTAGTAATCCCATACACCCACAGAGAAAGTTCTCACTCTGCACAGTCTGTTGCGCATAACAACCAACGCGTGCAATGTCGCCTTTACAGGATGCAGCCCAGTGTAGCAGGTTTACTCCAATGGATGACCTCCTAAGGTTCTGGTCTGTATGTGGACTGCCATGTGTTGGCTGTCAAGGAATGCCTCTTGCAGAAGCGAGATGGTCAAGTGACTGCCTTGCCCCTCTCGTCGGGCAAAGACCTCCATAGCCACAAACTGACTCCTTAATCAGCATCTAGCGAGTTCCGAGGATATGGTAGTAAAGGTCCTGAGGCTGTGTTGATGTTCACCTTCTGGGAGCATGGTCTAGCAGTTCCAGTAACCCAGCGCTGGTCCGGACCTTGACAACAGTCATCTAGGTTGCCATGTACCCCCGCCCGGGAACATGGCCTCGATCCCCGTTGACCCGGAATGATCTTCGTTGTAATCAACGCTTGGATTTGGGATAGCGTCGCTGATCTGCCAAAAGCTTTTATAGATCCTGGCTGATATATTCCGTGACTGCTTTGAGGGAAGTTGTGATGTCACTGGGGTTTCCGTACGTGAGGCGTCGATCTTGCAACTGACTAACCTGGCTTGTGGTCGTTATCGCTTATCCTCGCGTCTCTTGGTCTGAATAAGTTTGGGGCTTGGCGGTGGTGAAGTGAGGTCGATCACCATGGAGCGGTGTTGATTTTGCTGCTGGGGATGGGCATCGGTAGCCCAGCAAGCCAGTTCCTCTCGACACTGAGGTTCAACATTCCGACATCTCAAACACTCTCTATAGCGCTTAGTAGAGAACTTAGTTTGCCAAAATAGATCCATTCGTCCTTATTACTCTGAGGAGACAGGCCGTGGCGAGAGCGGTTTGCAACGTGGGTGGGAGCGTAATATGAAACTGCTAGTCAGAATATGGATTTTTAAAGTGATACCTGGTTGCGTACCTGGGAGATTGCCCTTTTATGGTTAGGTTGGTGCCCTACTGAATTCTTATTATGCTTTGCTAGCTAAGGGATTGAGATATTCTGAAAACTCGTGTCCTGGCCCCTATTCGTCCCCCAAAGCTGCTGCTTATTCGCCGCCAGGCCATCCTACCTAACCACATGAAGCCTCTGTCACTATTGGGTTTAAATGTTGTGTTACCAATCAAATTTTGGCAATTAGCTCCCGAACCGACATGTTCTTCGCCGTATTCCTCCCCAGATATAACCCAAATCTTTCCACCTGTAAACCCAATCCCTTCAATATCCGCTCAGAAGGCGGAAAAGAATGGCTCCTTGTCGTTTCTCGACGGAGGTTGGAGAAGTTAAACCCCGCTGAGAGGTAAAAATAACCTCCCATGATGCAGCTAGGAATGAGTCTTCTGCTTAGGCAGCAGAAAGCCCAGAAAAGAGGCCAGTGTGCTGGCACTGGGATAACCGAGTCAGAAGGCCGAAGGCCGTTGCAAGCCGCTATTACACGCCGTTGCATAGTGCCGTTGAAGGCTGTTACATGCTGTTGCACGCCAGATGCGGACCTCAGGCATTGAAATTGGCTTCGCTAGCCTTTGACAACGGGCTGCCGTTGGAAACTTCCCTAGCTTTAGCTATATAGCATGCAGGTCGCATGATAGACTTAAAAAGAGCTGGAATCAGCCACTTAATAACAGCCATTCTCGGACATTTATTATCTCTTAGCTATATATATTTATCCATCTATTTGCTGCCATTTAAAATATGTATAGCAATGCTCTATGCCGATGAAGTATGAGAAAGCTTCATATCTTAGCCTTTGCATCATTTACCCAAGCCTGCTCTTTCGAATACGGCCTTTGGGTTCCCAAAGCGGACCAAACTTTCGGACTAATATTTAATGAGTTAGGCGTTAGTCGGGAAGAAATTCAATCATGGAATCCCGGGGTAGATATCGATGAGATTTACCCAAACACGTTTTATAAGATTCCATTTAAAAAGCCAAAATACTCAGCTCTTTGGAATCGCGATTGTCCTCCTTTACTTTATTTATCTGAGAGTACATGCAAAACTAGAGATTTATTGAATAGTAAAGCACTGTCAACAGTTACGCCCAAAACGATAAGAACCATAGACCCTACTCAGATATCAGCGTCTACTTCCACCGATACAAGAGCATCACAAACGATATCGCCCGGGAGTCCCTCTCCTATATCTGCTTCTCAACGGCTGACTACTTTAATCACATCCCCGTCAGATAAAGCTAAATCAACGAGAGCAACAGCTTCTAAAGCGACGACAGTGACAACGAGTAAAGCAACGAAAGTAACAACAGCTAAAGCAACTCAGTCAACTCTAACAAACAAGACCTGCCTAAGCCCAAAGGAGTTACCGGGCCACGCCAAGGAATACAGGACACGCGTAAGGAAAGCTGCACAGACCTGGTGTGGAGCGTTTATGGGAGAAGGGAAGCTAGGAGCTCCAGTCGGCAGCATCAGTGCTGGAATATCCGACGGCTGGGGAGTTAAATTTGACTTTTCTATTTCGTGGCGCCCGGGCTGTGAGGGCGACGACCAGGAAAAGCGGCTGCCACTTGGACCAGAAGGCCCATCTTGTGTATCTGTCTTTGAGCAGATTTGGGAGGCCTGTAAGTTATTATCGATTGTTAGCAAAATACCAATGCTTACGCCCTTTTAGGTCAAGATAGTGTTGGAATCGAAGGGACGGCTCAGGCCAGATGTCTGGTATACGAAGTGAAAGCTACAAAGGAGTAATATCGCTTTTTGCGAGATGCTCTATTGGCTCCTGAACTTGAAGGGAAGGGCAAACGCATTAAAAAGTAGACTCATTTCAGTTTAGGGTTAATTATATTAAAATAAGTTCACTTTATCCAAAGCTACTCGGCCCTACTAAGGAATATAGACCACCTAACCTAATTGTTTCATTACATCAGGCTAACGCTCGAAGTAGAAGTACTCCTGAGTTGCCTTGCCACGCCAACCCTCGACGCGTTCTTCCCACTCAAGCTTTTTATCCTTCTCCTCTCCCCCATCTCGGTCAATCCTGACCCAACACAGATTTAGAACCTGATCCACTGTCATCAATAACGTAAACACAGCCCGGCGGGCCGTATCGCAGAATCTCTTGTAGTTGCTATGCTCGTAGCCATTGCCGTCCCCGTAAAGGTGCAGCGTCTCGATCGTAGGTGGAAGCGCTCCGGCTAGGGGCGCGATTTGCTCCTTCTCAGTCTCCACAAGATCGGTTAGGCGAATTTTAAGATATGAGAGACCATTGAGATCACGAGGCGTCGTGCCAATATACCCTATAGGGGTATGGGGCTCGTTGGGATGGTCGCAATTAAGGTTAAAAAATTCCAGGCTCTGGCCCAGCTTCTTCAGGACATTGCTGAATTCAGGCAGGTCGAGATCCCAACTTCCTTCCATCCAAAATCTATGTCTTCTTTGGCCGGCCGATTCCATCGATAACCGCTTTAGCTTCTTGCAGCGGGTCAGAATGATCTTTAGACTAGAATGGTCAAATAGACATTCCTTGAGAACGAGATATTCCAGGTTGCATGGTTCGTGGGGGAAGTTGAAATTTTCGATTGAGTGCTCAAATACGGAGACTCCGTATAGACGCAGAGTTATGAGGGTAGGGTGGAGTAGGACTGGCTGGAGGATATGGATGGGCACGTTACTCTTGGTAGAATCTTTAGTTCTGATGCGCGCCTCCTCTAGGTTCGGTAGCCCATAGTCTATACGGAAAGGGTGTTATGCGGTTTCCTCGTTGCCTTATCTTGGATTTGCAGGCTCGTCTGGTATATTGATTGGTGTCCCGATTTGGATGATTTCACAAGTCTCTGGCCGTAGCTGACTCACACCTCCGCGATTCCTGGGCGACATGGTGCAGCCAGCTATCAACCTGAGTTTAACCCATTCAATCGAGAAGGCATCAGGTCAGGCAAGCAACTAGCGTCAAGGATGGTAATAGTACCAAGCCCAAGTCAAGACATTGGCAGAGGAGGAACTGGTTCGACCAGGGCAATTGGCAATTTCTAAGCTTGGCCGATATGCAGCTCTGCACGTGGTTTGGCGTGTTGTCTTGTTCGTGATCCTGGCCACGGCCGAACGCGACAGTGGCAGGACGCCAGCGTGAGCCATGAGAACAGTTGAGTGAAAAAGCGTAACAGTCGGAACAGCAGAATCATGATCGTGACTACAAGGGAGATAAATGCTGCTCCTGGGTAGGGAGCACATCGTCCCTTCCTTTCAGTAGCCAAGCGGCAGATGCCGCTCGGCTCGATATGATCAGCCATGACTAGACAATCATGGTTCAGTCGATAGAGGACTTGGCCTTGGCCATGATAACTTCAGCTTCTGAGGGCCAGTTTCATGGTGGTTCTTTTATAAATAACTGGTAACCACAACGTTTATAAGCCTTTTTCTTACTTCTCCAGGTTCAAGAGGCAGGCGGGTGATCATATGCGCCCTAGCTAGCACCACCACCTACCAACCCAGATCCCCAGCGTCCTCGTGAAACGGGCTCGACCTCTCACAAGAGCGTGCGTTTGAAAAAAAAAAGATGGCCCGGGAGTGTGATTGGCTCCGGGGTTTACCTGTTCGAGCTCTCTTGCAGCTCGTCCAATTCCTCCTCATTATCTGTGATAACAACCAGAGGCGATTCACTGGCTGCATTTTACATTCTCCTCACGCCCTGCTTCAAGGGTCTTCAGGCTCAGTTATCCCATCGAGGGCCGGGCCTCAACTGTAACAAAGAATGCGGTTCGAGTTGCTCAGGTAAGTGCCACGATCAACCACAAACTGCTCGGCTCTGCCAACGTCTTTTCTCACTTCCCCGTCGCATTTTCCCTTTTAGGTATCTCTCCCATCGCTGAATTGATATCATGTCGGCCTGCCCATGACTATCACTCTATCAGGCGACAGCTCCTTGACACATGCAGTCAACAATCATTGGACCTGTACGCAGCCATCACAAGGCAAAGGAAGGGCCGTTCGGAAGACTTCCTCGCTGACGGGGAGGTCGAGGAGAGGGTGATGGAACCTAAGCAAAGATGCGGCAATACACTAGCATGGCCGGTCAATACTGAACCCCGAACGTAGTCGGGAAAATTCCCGAGACGATACCAACCCCGGACAGTTGTTCGTATACCAGCGTGAAGGAGTGACTTAGAAGGACAGGTGTCTGGAATCATGCACCAAGTATAGACCATTAAAATACTACGTCACCCCATGCACATTGGAGCGGCGATGGGGTGCATGGGGTAGCCTCAGCCGAAGGCTGTGTGTCCGCGGGCCGGGAAGCTATTACTACTACTGCATGTCAGACTATTGGCTCCACAGGGATCATTGTTGGCACCAGTCAATTGATGAGAATTATCTAAGGAGCAAGAACTCAATGACTGGTTTCAGTGAGTCGCGTTGCTCTTTATACACAAATGAAAACATTGCCTGTTTAGGCAGTAGCAGTTGCCTGCAGGCAGCCGCTGTAGTGGGGTACGGCTGATATGCGACACTGCATTATCTACGTACTGGTCCATTGCCATGGCCATTCTTGGTATTATGTGGCATGTACGGATTCCGTGCGAGCACCTGCCGTTTCCTAAGCTCCTGATCCCTCATCTTCATCTTCATGCCATCCGGGAGAGACTCATAGACCAGGTGATTCCGATCAAATGGCGCATCCAACATCAGACCATCGAGCGTTCTCACTCGAGAGACAGCCACGTAGCTTAAACCAGTCTGAAAGTCCCGACAGGAGAGATCGGTAACGATCATATCTTCTGTGATGCTTTGTGACTTGTGAACGGCAATAGCGTAGTATACGATCAGGGGGACCTGGGTGCGAGTGCAGAGAGTAGCTCCGATGAGGAAGTCCCTCTCTACGGGGAGAATCGGCACAATCCTCCTGCCATCAGGGGTGGTCAGGAACACCGGTCCGTTGTACTTGTCAAACTCCATCATGATAACCCAGGGAGGGTCTTGGATGGGGTCAGCCCCGGGTGCCCAGCCGATGTCGTAAACTGTACCGCGAGCGCCATTGCAGAGGCCAACGAGCTGCCACAGTCTCCCCTGCACGGCGTCGTGAACGATGGTCGCGCTGGATAACGGCCAGCTTGGCCCTCGCCCCAGCCTTCGAGGAATCTTATTGCGAGTCCTTCCCCCCCTTGTGGAACCTGGTGGCCAAGTAAGAGTAATCCATACCAGGTGTGCTGCTTCGAAGAGTAGATGGATCAGAATGTGAGACGAGTGGATGGGTCGTTAGCTGCACAGGCGGTGACGGAGCTAGAGCCCGGAAGAGCCGCGAGCTTTGCTGGGTTGGTGGAATTGGCGTCCCTAGCACTACGTGCGGCTGGCTAATTGACTCTCCGAATAAACTCCTAGCTGGATGAAGTTGCCGTAGCTTCTCTGGCGATGTAGGCTGGGTTCCGGATCTCTCGTTGGGAGGCGATAGGCCAGCATCTCCTTCGGTTCTCTTCGTGGCAGGTCTGCCAGGTGAGGATGGACGAAGCGCAATGTTCCGCAGCGTCTGGAGCACGACTTTGGATCTAGAATGCTTCATTTGATGAGGGTTAAGAGTCTTATAGCCGAGGAAGGCAGAGCTTACATGGGAAACGCGCTGGTTACGGCAGTCTATGCATTGCTTAGTTTGCCCAGCAGACTGCCTCCTTGCTGTGGAGGCAGCCTCCGGTCTCTCCTCCCCACAACGAGCACAAACAACGAAGAGTAAGTCATTAGAGTGCTCTTCGGGGATGAGACCAAAATCCATTACTCAATCAGCGAGGCCATATCGAGACCTGTCGAATTGGGGAGATGAATTGAACGCGTGGTACTGGCACAGTACCGAGTAAACAAACAATCCCAAACGGATGCAAGTCGCCGGCATTCCGAGTGAACCTTTTCAGGGGCCAGCACCTATTGGCCCCACTCTTTTGGTGCCGTCAGCCAGTTGCGCGTTGTTTTGCGACTGGCCATACAAAATCTGGACCAATCAGATTCCGAGAAACTTATTTATCCCTGTCTGCACCAAACCCTCATTATTCGGGAAAAACTTAAGAACTAATGTAGACAGCGTTCTACATAAGTAAAGTAATTGCAAGTAAGTAACCAAGTAAGTAAGTAATAAGTAAGTAAGTAAGCCCGGCAGCCAAGTAAGTAAGTAAAGCCTCCAAGAAGCAAGTAAGCAAGTAAGATCCAAGTAAGTGGGGCAAAACCGCAAGCCCCGCCCATCCGCCCTGGAGGTTTTACGGCAGTAAGTGAATGAATGTTTTGGGTCGTAATTGCTGCAATGGTGGCTTGGCCGCAAGACTCAGTTCCCTCGGTTATTCAATATGGCTATGGACTTAGTTTCTATCTCAGCCATGTCCAGCGAAAATGAACGTGTTTTCAGTGCCGCAAAGCTCACCATATCTTCATAAACGAACGCCTTGCACTGGGTTACTGTGGAGGCATTGCAATGCCTCAGAAACTGGGCACGCAGTAATGCGATTTCCCGGGCAAAGCCCAGGGTGGATCGGGATACCACGCTCTACGATGATTGGTTATTGTACATGGATCCACTTTACTTGCAAGTAAGTGAGTAGAGTAAGTAAATAGTTCGCGGTGGCAAGTAAGTAAGGATTTCGTTAGTAAGTAAGTAAGTAAGCCTGAAAATTTTACTTACTTTACTTATGTAGAACGCTGAATGTAGAGTCAGCCTTCGGCTGAATGAAACGTCAGTGAACGTCATGTCGTCGCATATGATAGACAGTGAGCCATGTAACAATGTTTAGAATTCCGTGTTCCGATGGAGCTAGTTGACAGATTTCTCTTCTAGTTGAGAACAGGATTAGGCAGAAATGCCAAGTGGAACTACTGAAGAGAAGAACACAACAGGCGCACGAATAATAGTTGTATTAATAAATCAAATTGGCTTTCTTGTAACTCCCATCCTCGTTATGATGATGCTTCGTCATTCTCCGATGATAGACAAGGACGCTTGTACCATCACCAACCGTTGCCGTCACAGCCATGGCCTCGATCTTCTCTGGAGCAAATGTTTCATGCCCTTGATCCGGGCAATAACGCCGCTTCGAAAGTTGAGTTATCGACTTATAATGTAATATTTGAGCATCAAGCCTTCGGCCGTCATCTTTGGCTTCGCGTACGGCGGCCTCAACTTGTGATAGAAATATTCTAGGGCCCTGTTCAGTGGTGTTTCCCGAGGTTTGGCCTGTTCGAGTTTTCTCCGCGCCGTCGCCACTTCCAGTATCATGGGGGGTATTATTTCCGACAAGCTTGCCGATGAGGGAAATTGGTCGCGCCGACGTCGGCTTAATGCGTGGGAAAGCCTCCAACTTTGGCTCATGGGTGTCACCATTGTCCTTGAACTCCTCCAGGCTCTCACTATCGTCCTCAATCGCATAATCATCAAGCGAGCCGGTGGTAGGCAGAGTTGCAGTTACAGTATATGTTGATGGTAATGGAGAGGGATCATTTGTTGTCGAGGTGAGCTTGGCAAGATCTTGCGACACTTCTGAATCTTTGACCAGGCTAGGTAACTTCGTACGAACACCCTGCTCATCAATAGGCTAGTCGTGGTGGGATGAGAAAAGGAAGTCCTCGTGTCTGTTCGAGGCATAGCAGCGGCATCAGTCTTTGGCTTGACACCAATAGCGCAAGAATCGACAGTTCGTGTAAGCGCAGTCGCGATGCTCGTCCGAGTGTTTCCGAACACGGCGATAGGAGCAAAAAAGCGGAGTCGGGCAAGAAGAAGGCGAGCAAGGCAACTTGAGGCTCACCAGGCGAACCACTAGCACAGGGGCCACTTTGCATTTTTATAGGACCACCGGACCTTGACAGGGGTACCCACCAACGCAGATAGATATTCACACCCAAACTTTCGTAAATGATATGTGATACGCAAGCGGAGGGTGTTCCATGTCTCCCATGTCTCACCTCTCCCTAATCCTTGGTGACTGTACCCCTGCAGCAGTGTCCCTGCTACAGCGGCGTTAGCGTGCTAGACCTCTCCGTCTCCCGGTGCCGCGGTCCGTGCGCAGTGGGGGTGACATGACGGCTCATATCCGTGTTCCGCGGTTGACGCAGGTTCCACCAGCTGAAGGGCCTGCAGATCATTGCATCTAAATCATGGTGCCCCTGTCAAGGTCCGGTGGTCTATGAAAACGCAAGCGTCCCCAGAGATAGAGGGACCCAAGCTTGCACTCCCGCACCCTGACAACATGGAACCAGACTTGGCACCCGACCAAACTCGGGATTCCGGATCCCAATTGAAAGACGATGTCCCTATTGATCCAATGCTACAGAATCCGCATGCCCCGACAAGGCCAACCTGCACAGGGGATATGCCCAAACCACCAGCAACAACAACGCCCTCAAGAGACACCGCATGCTCAGACGGAATCCAATCTCTTGAGACTCAACCAACTATAGCCGAACCTCTGCCCGCCAATATTACCAAAAGAGAAGTACCAGAGCGGTTTCGCTGTGGTATATGCGCAGACAAACCATTCGTGTGGTCTCGTCAGCTGAAGACACATGTGCTCAGGAAACATCCTGATGGCAAGCGCGTCTATGCGTGCAATAACCCTGTTTGTAAACAGAGTTTTGACTTCGATGTTGAGCTTATGTGAGCAATTAAAGTATAGCGAGGTTTTATACTAACTCTTTGGAGGTGTCATGAGTGCCCTGAACCATTAAAGAAACCCTTTGCTTGTGTCTGCGGTTCTGACTTCCGCACCGAAGATATAGGTAGCACGAAGGCATCAATGCCGCCGCATAGTGGATAAATTGTCTTACTTTTGTGGGGATTGCAGTGAGATTTTCAACACAATGGCCAAGCTACTGAATCATGTGTTTCAGCATTCTGTTTTGGAAAACAGGTATGATTGCTTCTGTGGCTTACAGCACAAATCCTACAAAAAGTTCGAAAAACATCGCAAACCTGGGTGCCAAAAAAAGCCCTACGATCGCACACCTAGTGATCTTCAAGGCAAGCGTATATATGGGCTCTCCATAAACAACAATGAGCATCGTTTCAGCGATGCACCTACGCTACGGTGAGTTACTTAGGTGATTATGGTTGAGCATCGCGCTGACGTTTCGAAGAGAATACAGGGACAGATTGAGAACTGGAGGGCAGCAAGGTGGAGCAATGCCAGCAAGCAATGCACGAGAAAGTCCAGCCATCTATGTATCAAATGGCGCCCCTCACACCTCTCATATGGCCATCCAACCTCAGCAGCCCGTCAGTCTCGACTACAGCCTACAATCTCTCACCGACCACTCAGGCCATTCGTATGAGCCTTCTCAGGCTCGCCCTCCCCGGGAAGCAGGTCCAACGGCTTCGCCATGCTCGGCTCGACAATCTCTTGAAACTCAAGCAATTCCCCCATATGAAAACAGCGAGAACAACGAACCCATTCATGGGGGGAGCACCAAGAGGCGGAAAACCCATGGTATATCTGGAGCGGAGCCAGGAAGAGACATGCCGTCCATGTCTTCCACCCAATTCTTCTGCAATCATCCCGATTGCCGTAACGTGACCAATCGATGCGGTGACTTGACTGAATTACGCCGACATATCTGGTGTCATTCAACAGGGAAGCAGCACGAGTGCACATGCCATGACAGGAGGTTTCCTTCCCACCAAGAGTTTCAGAGCCATCTCCAACAAGGCAAGTGCCAGCCACTTGACCCAAACCGCACACCTCCTGGTCTCAAGGGCAGGGCCTATGGATGCATCAAAGATGGGAAAGAGTTTACCTTTGATAGCGCAGATGCGCTGCGGTAAGTTACTTGAGACATGATTGAATATCATAATGGCTAATATTTTGAAGGGAGCACCTAAAGAAATGGGGTACACGGTGCCCGTTCTGCGAGTTTCTGTTTCCAAGGCTAAGGAAGCATCTCCAACTGAAGACATGCCGTCGGTCCGTGTTTGATACTAGGTGCCCTTACTGCCCAAAGAAATTGAACAAGTTGGATAAGTACCGCACGCATCTCGCTGGTTGCCCAAGGAATCCGGACAATCAAAGCCCGGACAGTGGTCCTATATTAGGCGGCGAAGACGACCACGAGGACGACGACCGCGTTTCATCTGGAGGTGGTGATGAGTATGCTAACTACGACTGCGATGGCGGCGGCGGCTACGGCGACGATAACACCCCGCCCAGCGGTGATGAAGATGGGCAATCTGCCCTTCACCAAGGGGCCGGACATGGCAGGCCCTGGGACCAAGACCATATGGAACCAGGAAACCAGATGCAACCAGAGACAGAATCAGGGGTTCACCCCCCGCCAGCAGCAACCTCATTCCGTGGATTATTGACGCCCAGATCGACTTTCGAGATGGGAGAGAACATCGCTCAGTGTAGAGCGATGCCAGCAAGCGATCGTGGCGCCCCTGATAGCTCTATTACCACCCAACCTGAGCAGCCCGCTAGGCTCGACGCCTACCCACCCGAGGACGGCGAGGAGAGCGGCACTGATTCCAGCCGATCGCTTGTTGGTGACAGGCAGTCACTCCCCCCTGCCACCGCCAGTGGCATTGCATTTCACGGGGCCCGTAAGCAAGAATTTCATCCGATAGGAGCCAAGAGACGGAAGATTCAAGAGGCCGAACATGACATACACAGGGATATACCATCAGAGACAGAATCAGGGGCTCAACCGCATTATCGACCCCAGCAAGTTGTCGAGAACACTACCCGCGGCTGGTTTTCCGTCATCCTCAACTCACCCGCAACAATCACTTCCGATCATAGCATACAACCTCTGGCCGACGACTCAGGTCATACGTATGAACCTTCTCAGGCTCGCTCTCCTCTGCAAGCAAGTCCAACGGCTTCACCATATTCGACAAACGAGCTCCCTCGTCACCGCGACCTACGGACAGCTAGAGACGACACTGTCAGGTTGGCATCCGAGCTCGACTATTCTAAGGAGGCCTCGGCCACGGTACAGCACTCAGGTCACCCAGTGACAGCACTCTCAGCAGTCGCGCAATCTACAGAGGGAGAGTCAGGGCCCAGAGCGGCCAAGCCCGACCAGCGCTCTCAACAAGACAAGCCTAACCAAGACAAGACAAGCCAAGTCAAGTCAAGCCAAGTCAAGATGACCATCTTATCAATCAAGACGGCTTTTTTAGCTGGCTTGACTTGTCTTGATACCGGCTTGGTAAGCAGGGACCCTATGGTGGTCATAGCCACGGTGGCTTGGATGGTAAAAATCCTGCTGGCACGGCCAAAAGTTAGCCCCGAGCACCACGCTCATCACCGTCATCATGTCCGATATTGACGATACCTCTTCGGTGACCGCCCTCTCGGAAGCAGTTACCGAGACGGCCAGCCAGCCCTCGACCCTGAACACGAGATCCGCCGCAGCCGGAAGCACCGCGTTTGCTACTTTTCGCGGGGGACGGTCCGTTGCCGACCAGCTCCGAGATATCGACACCGACAAGATCCGTACCGAAGTTAGCTTGATGAGCAAGATCAAGATCCAACGCCAAGATTACGTGCCGACCGAGTGGCTACACAGGAAGAAGAGGGGGAGGAAGTCACCTATCGATCCGTATGGCCGGCGGCTCACCAAAATCGTTGGAAATAGGGAGACGGGAGACTTCTGGCTTTGCAACCAGTGTGATAACAAGAAGGAAATATCGCTATACGCCCTCGTCAACAGCGGTACAAGCGGAGCGCTTAGGCACTTAAGGAAAGATCACCATCTTCTTGTTGGCGAGGTAGACAGCGAGACTACAGAGTCTGAGCCGCCTCGCCGGCGTCAACGCCAGCGAACTGTACTCGACTTGCAAAAGCAAGCCGTAGACCGGTTAGCTATTCCGAAGTCGAAGGCAGAGCTGTTCAAGGATCTACTGCTCCGTTGGATTGTAGATGCCGATATACCCTTCTCGGCCGTCGAACACCCTGACTTTCGAAAGCTTCTCGGCTTGTTGAACGAAGAACTCGTTGACGAGCTTTTGCCTCGCAGCGGCATTACAATTCGATCGTGGTTAGAAGCAGAGTACCGGTCGCAAAAAGAGCTATTGAGAAGTAAGCTTGCCGCCTCTCTATACAAGAAGCATCTCACCTTCGATCTTTGGACTTCTCCTCAAGAACACGCGCTTCTCGGCGTGACTGTTCACTTCACAGACGCGTTAAAAAGACCGCAGACGTCGCTTTTGGCATTGAGGCAGCTCCGCGGTGCGCACTCTGGTGAAAATATCGGTCCAACGTTGCGTGAAGTACTCTCGGAGTACGAGATCTCTGCAGACGAGTTAGGTTATTTCACGTGCGACAACGCCGACGCAAATGACAGCGCAGTCAACGAAATTATCGCCGCTCTTTTACCTGACGTTCAGCCGCAGGAGCGTAGAATTCGCTGTACCAATCACATCTACAACCTCGGCGCAACGAGTTACCTCGAGGGGAAGCTCAAAGACGTGCTTAAGAGCCTCGAATCGCAACCAGCGGAACAAGCAGCCCTTCAAAAGATCCTCGACTTCCTCGAAGAATGGCGGCCAACAGGCGCATTCGTCAGGATTCACAATCTTCAAGGCTGGGTCCGAAGGTCTTCGCAACGCCGAGAGGGCTTCC
>JBBEOF010005405.1:0-17397 GCA_037576055.1 Fusarium sp. M6JPR69
AGGCTTCCTGCTGAAGCAAGAAGCGGGAACACCTGTATTGTAGTCTGTACGCTGCATAGCTGCCACTAGGGCGGCTGGGACAGTCTATGAATAAAACAAACAAACAAACAAACGCATTTTTGAGAAATCCCCCTGCGTGCACGGGCCAGATTTGTTGTATTTGATCAAATTACACGCAGTCCTTGTTATAGTAGTAGTAGTAGTAGTAGTAATAGGGGTTGGGTGGAATTGGGTCAATTCTGGCTGGTAATTGGTACAGTAGGCAGGATTATTTTATCAACTGCAGTATTCTGACGACAGCCTCGTGCCCGTTCACATCGGCCCACGACAACGGCGTCCGGCCGTAATCATCTTTCGACTCGACCATGGCTCCCTTCTCGAGCAGATACTGGACGACGGCCGCCTTCCCTCTCTCGGCGGCATACGACAAAGTCGTCCGGCCGTAATTATCTTTCCAGTCGACCACGGCTCCCTTCTCGACTAGATGCTGAACGATGGCCTTGTTCCCTCCGAAGGCGGCCCACGACAGCGGCGTCCGGCCGTTGTTATCTTTCGACTGGACCATGGCTCCCTTCTCGAGCAGATACTGGACAACGGCCGCGTGCCCTCTCACAACCGCCCACGATAACGGCGTCCAGCCAAAATTATCCTTCGACTCCAGCTCGGCGCCCTTCTCAAACAACAGCCGCACGATGGTCTCGTGACCTCCCAGAGCAGCCAACGATAACGGCGTCCGGCAAAATTCATCTTTCGATTTGATCTCGGCGCCGTTCTCGAGCAACAACCGTAAAATAGCCTCGTGACCGCTCCGGGCGGCACACAACAGCTGCGTCTGGCCGTTATCATCTTTCGACTCGACCACGGCCCCTTTCTCGGCCAGATACTGGACGACAGCCGCATGCCCTCTCTCGGCGGCCCACGACAACGGCGTCCGGCCATTATTATCTTTCGACTGGACCATGGCTCCCTTCTCCACCAGATACTGGACGACGGCCGCGTGCCCTCTCTCGGCGACCCACGACAACGGCGTCCGGCCATTATTATCTTTCGACTCGACCACGGCCCCTTTCTCCACCAGATACTGAACGACGGCCTCGTGCCCTCTCTCAGCGGTACACGACAGCGGCGTCATGCCGCTAAGCCCTTTCAACTCGGTCACGGCTCCCTTCTCGAGCAGGAGCCGGACGACGGCCGCGTACCTTCCATTGCGGGAGAGATAGGTGACCCCCCACAGCGGCGTCCGGCCGGTATCATCTTTCGACTCGATGTCGGCACCCTTGTCGAGCAGCAGTTGCACGACGGCCTCGTGCCCTCTCTCGGCGGCCCACGACAGCGGCGTTCGACCATGATAATCCTTGGTATCCAGACTCTGTGAGTGTGTAAGCAGGATATTTACTGCTTCTTGAACCCCGAAATACGCAACTAAGTGCAGACCTGTCATTTGCCTTGGAACTCCTTGGGTGTAATTCGAGTCTGATGAGGAATGCTTGACAGGCATTAGTACTTGAGCCGACGCCTCCACCTTTGCCTTGCATTCTAGAAAGTCCACGACTTCCTGTCCTAAGGTCGAAGCATCGCGAGCATGGTGTCCCCAGTTGCGTGCGGCGTAGCCGTAGAGCGGATTAGACCATAGCCGCTCTACAAACTCATGGTCTGTTCGACAAAACCCCCTCTCAAAGGTGCTAAATGAGAGATATGTAATGCAAATTCTTGTAATATCGGTCTCCGCTTCCGGAAACCAACGTTTCTGCGTTCGCTCGAAGTATTCCTGCGTTGTGTGGTGGACCAGCCGGATGATGTTGCTTTTTTCGTCGATAGTGACAAGTCCAGCACACACAGATAGCATGACTTTAGTTTGTGGAATGAAGTCTGTATCTAGGGCCGGCGTATGCTCCCGAACAGCAAGAGCGTGCTGAAGCTCCAAGGTGGAAAGCGGCCTTTTCGAGTGGATGATCCACATTAGAATTTGCTTGGCGAGGACTTCACGGTCGTGTCCCTGGTCTTCAATTCTCCCCATGGCCTGGTCGTAAGTTGTATCCAATCCTGTCATTCCCTTCCTGAGTGCCTGCAAGGCTAGCTTAAAATGCCCCTTTGTTAGCTGGCACAACAGCGTATCCGCGTGGAGTTGCGCAAGTAGGAACCTAAGCTCGAAGTTAGCCTAAGAGTGGTCTCTCGTCCAGCCCAAATAGGCAACATACATTCCATCAGCGGTTTCAGTGACTCCTCTCCTGACCATATCTCGCATTTCATCGTCCATGTCGGGTTGTCGAAGCGAGATTTTGGCGTTCAGATATGTCAGGATATCTCCTTCAGTTGCAGAGATCGTCCGAGACAGACCTTTACTGAAATAGTTTGAGATCTCCTCGCTGGGCCTGGATGTAGCGAAGATGTTCGCTACAACATTGTCTTGAAGTTTTAAAATCTCCTTCAGGAACCTCGTCCGGCTGTCGTGGGATGTCCGACATTCATCGAGTGCATCGACAACGATGAAGACTTTCGAATATCTAGCGGCCAAGGAATGGAGAGTACCTGAGATCTCGTCAAATGATGGTCTCGTCCGGTTTTTCTGGTGTTCATCGTAAAGATCCTTCACGCTCTTAGGTAACGAAGTCTGTCTCTGAGCCAGCTGCTTCGAAAGGCTCGCTAGCAAGTCTGCGGCCTTCTGCTCGTCCTGTCTCCTGAAGTTGCAGTAGATGTACGCGATGCCAGTGCTTTGGTCATCTCGAAACTTCGACTGGAGATAATCTATTACAATTGCTGTGATGATTGTCTTACCCGCTCCGGGAATGCCAGGACAAAACAACGTCTGCTTATCCTTGCTCAGCCACGCTTCGAACGCGGCCGAGTCCAAAAACCATTGGCCAGTTCTTTGCTGTCGTCTGCTGATGAAGTCATGGTGCTGGTGGGCATAATCGACCGGAGTGAGCCAGTCAAGGATGGCTTGGCGGTCTTTGTCCATCTGTCCCTGGATGAGGACGTCAACGTCTCTCGATATTTTACCAACTACTAAGTAAGCCAGAAGTTTCATTTATGCATCATATGAGGGAGTTGCCAACGAACCCGCCTGCGAAACATCCCTTGCTAGCCGCTCGTTCTCAACTTCGACCTCCGGCATGATATACAAGATCTCTTTGGCGCATGCGGCGGCTGCTGCAGCTGCGTACCTCTGCCAGCAGTCGTTCTTGTGTGAGTCTGCATAATCGCATATTCCACGAATGACAAGACATGGAAAATCGTTCATGAGACCGGCAGCTTCCATCTCGAAGCAAATGCAATCGCTTCCAAGACGGTCTCTTACGGCCGGATCCTTGATGACTTGGTTTCCTGACGCAATAACACCGCAATGGACCCTGGAACTGTTTGTGGGGCGATCGGGCCGCATTATTTCTCTTCCTTCATCGCAATCGTCACAGGTCTCTTCGTCCTCCGGATGCTTGTATGTAACTTCGAACAGACGATCGAGTTCTGGTCCAGGGTATTCATACGAAGGTGTCGCATTGTTGAGATTCTCGAGGATTCGATTTAGGATAGTGGGCATGTCGCTCTCTCCACCCTCGTGCAATTGGCGAAGAACGCCGACGGCATTGAGAAGAGCTCTCGGCGGGCTGTTCAGAAAGCCTGAAGGTTGGAAGTCCCCACCAGCAATTGCCTTCCCGAAGTGGTACTGCCTAACACCTCCGTGGGTGCCACCGGGCTGGCTGACTACAACATCACCCAGCCGTATGTTGCGGAGGTCACGACTTTTGTTGGTCTTGCGATCTGTCTTGATTTTGGGAATCCCGGCGCCAATGCCCACCATTAGGCCAATTCTGATGGATGGAAAGCTTGCGAGCATATGCATCGCGGTTGTAGTAGCAGAAGTTGGCCCAATGACTCCGCCAGGAAGAGATGCAATGACGACATTGTGGCCACTGATCTGGCCAAGGATGTATGAGTTCTGATCCAATGCGTGCTTCGTAAATGGTCTTCGTCCATGGAAGTCGTCCAAGGCAGCTTTCGCGGCAATTGCTTCGTGTGGAAGCGCGACGATCCATCCAACCGTGTATTTGTCATTTGTCAGAGGATGAGCTCCGGCTCCCCGAATGTCACTGGTGGAAGGGCTCATTGCGACTTGACTGCTCTGGCGACTCGTAAAGAGCACATGAAGTTTGTACAGGCCTTTCGAGAGACTCTGTTGGAGGAGATTGTTGAAACTAAAATGTTGCTTCAATTTTAGATTCAAGGAGCGGTCGATTTCGCTGACGACCCAAAAAAAAAAAAAAAAAAAAAAAGCTCCTGTATACAAATTACTCGCCCTTTTTATCGTAATCGCGGACACGCTGCTGCTGCCTCCGGTTTAGCGGCCTCGCCCATTCGGGCAAGGCGCGCCCGCCGCCCACCAGCCCGACCGTCCATCACGTGACTACCTTCTATATAAGACCGCGACCTCCTCCTGCAGTGTGAACATGTATCTTTGACTTCTGCTTCTTCCCATCCCCCGTCCATTTGCATCCACCCTTTCACCTTTTCGCCGGCCATGTCTGCCTTCAGCCCCAGCTCCCTTCCCCCTCCTGCCACGTCATCGTCCTGCATTGAGATGAAGCTCTGCAGGAATCGATCGATCAAGGTTACGCCTGTTCTCGTCCCCAGAGTCAGGCCTTGGACGGCATGAGAAGAATACTACCATTCATCCATAATATACTCTGCTACTTTTTCCTACTCTGCGGTTCGTATGGCTTTCCTTTCCGCCCTCTTCTCACGGAGTCTAACAACAACTTGCAGCCCAGAGGCGTTCCCCCCCGCTGGACTGCCTCACAGCGCTTCGATGCTTCCCAGACAGCAGAGCATCTCATAGAGATGCTTGTCCTAGTGAGGCCTCCAACAACGCCCAGCCAATGGCAGAAATGCCGCAGCGGCTCATCACTCCCCTCCCCGCCCCTGAAAGCATAATGGTGGACAGTGTGAGTAATAGGCGGTTCAGTCCAGTCCAGACACCCTGGACTGGACCGCCTATGTAACAGGAAGCACTGGACTGGACCGCCCAGCAGTCCAGAGGGCTTGGACTGAACCGCCTGCCTTAACTGGACTGGTGCCAAGGTCGGACCAAAATTTGGTATGGCGACCAAGTTTCGGTGTTGTTGTGCCTAGTTATGCTTCAGCAGCCGCCTGCGCAGCCAGCCTGCCGTACGGCCAACTTTTTACTCTGCAATATCTGCTTTATAGATTTCGAAGGTATGTATCAATCATCATAGTTTCCACCAAGCTCAACCAATCAGGTTGCATTATTTACTCACCTAACAATATGGGCCTTAAATGGGCGGTCCAGGCGGTCCAATGACCCTGGACTGGACCACCTGGTCCAGCAATTTTGCCGGACTGGACTGGACTGAATAGGCGGTCCAGTCCAAGAGCCCATTATGGACCGCCTATTTCCCACACTGATGGTGGATGGTGCCATCTCGGGCCCGCCTCCTGAAACTGGCACGGGTGGCTATTGAGGCCTCCGATACGATCTTGCTCCCCGATTGGTCCCCAGGTCTGGGCGGAGAGTGAGGTCACAACTCGCTTGGCGGGGTCCGAGTCACCATTTCTCTGCTCAGGGGTTGCCGAGACTTCCTGCCGCTTTGGGCAACGTTCCCTCGGTCCGGTGCCGCTCGGGATGGCTCAGCGGCTTGAAAATCGAGAGCAGTTCAGCAAACTGAGAGGGATTATTGGGGATGAGGAGGGAATGGGGGCGGGGACGGGGGAATTCCGGCGAGTTGTTGGTGTTGCACGCATGCCAACCCCGTTTGTCTCACTACTGCGGACTCATGAAGCGTTTATGACGGCATCTGGTGCTCTCCCGTCCTCTGAATGGCTCAACAAGTTCTTGGCTGTGGACGACCATTATGCACAGACGCGGCGTTGAGCTCCATCATGGTCAGGCGGAAGAGTCAGTGCTACCGGGAACTTCCTGCCTGATGCTGTTTGACCAACTGGAAATGACACATCGTACGTGAACAGCCCAACAGCCATCATGACCTTCCTCATCTGGTACCTCCGGAGAACTCTGCCTTGCCAACGAGTGGCATGGATCCCTGACGGTGTGCGGGAAGATGAATCGAGGGGGGGATCATCTGTTCAGCTCAGCTGTCTCGGTGTGGCCCGGCAATGAAGTGATTGGCACGAAGGAGAAGCAGTTACGTGTCTGCCTCCTCTATCCAACCCGCTATCGTCTTGGAGAATACGGGGAGACGGTAGGAAGACACCGGGCTGGCCTTATGCAATCGGTTAGGACTCGTGTGGCCACATGGCTTAGCTGCGAGCATATAAGCCGGACAATGCCCGCCCATCTTCACCTTGGCCACACTGCGAACACCAAACCCCCTGTCTTTTTTCCTCCCCGTACACTGCGACGCAAGGATGGCCTCGGCAAATTTCGACTCTGAGCAGCGGAAGCTGTGTCAAAGCTTGACTCCCCCTGCCTCTCAGCCAGACACGGCATCTCTGCATAACAAGGAGGCACTCTCGACTCTTGGCAAATCTAGCGACACAGCGATTTGCATTCCCTCTGATGTCGAATCTGATACTGAAGATGAAGATGAAGACAGTCGAGAACTTAACAGCTTGCAATCTTACGCAACACGTGCCAGCACCCTGGACTATCTGGGTAGGTCTTCGATGCTGTGGTGCTCCGTTTAGGTGGATGGTTCTGATAACCGACGTCTAGATCTCACCGGCACCGAATATGGCGCAACTGAACCAGAAGCCATCACTAGCGTGGTCACTGCGCCAACAGTATCCCTAGCTCAAGCGGAAGCCACCCCAGCTTGGCGGAGTGAGACTCTAGTTTCTCACCTCGCTGATGCTGAACCAAGCCAGAAATCTTGTGAGATGAATCACGTACTCACTGGAGATGCGTCCGCCTCTCAAGATATCAATTTCGCAACCCCTCCTACTAGCCCTGAAAGCCAGCTATACTCGGTTACGGCGGACGGCAAGAGCTTCGACCCGTACTAGTCAGTGAACGGAGCAATATGATGGTCGATGCCGTCTCTGAGCATGGCGCTTGTCATGACGCCCAGAGCCATCCGGATTCCCCCTCGACTTGCACACACTCTCCGCGGACTACCAGCCCCGTCGGGGTGACCCAAGCGTCACTCGAGGCAAGCGAAGCACCCGCCGGCAGTTCGCACGACGATGCCATTTATGAAGCCCACACCCCATCTCCCACAAGGTCTTCGGCCGAACCGCATCTAACACAAGGCTTGGGTGATGCTAGCTGCACGCCCAGCGATGCCGCGTCCGGGGTCGCGGAGGCTGGATTCGAGTCGCCATCTGAAGCCCAAGTATCGTCCCCGTCTCCGTCTCCTCGTCGTTCTCGTCGCATCTCCATGCAAATACATAAAACGATGCAGTACAAGGACGGTGACGGAGATAGTGAGGGTTCAGAGAGTGAGGACGGCCTCGACGGGTTAGAATCTCACTACCGGGACGAGAACTCTCCTTTACTCGCAGACAGCGGGGATTCTGACTCAGAAGATAATAATGCCGATGGTTCACACCAAGGTCGCAAGCGCCGCAAGGTCTTGAAGTCCGTATCCTATTCGGTCCGCAGCACTGGCGACAGTTCTCGGGGCTCTCGGAACTCTCGCCAAAGACGATCGACAGCACATGCCGCACAGTTGCCGAGTGCGATCCGAACGTCTGGACGCGACATTGACAGCCCAACACCGTCACAAGTAACACCAGCCCCGTCCGGGGCTAACATGTTTCTTGCTCGGTTCGAGGAATGGCCTCTCGGAGACGTTTTGCTCAAACGCATCACTGAGGGCGGCAAGACGACATTTCAATTACAGTTTGACTGGGACTCCGATTTATGTCAGCTGCATGCTGGCAGATCCGTGTCGAATCCGAAAAAGCGCAGAAGCCTGTCTAAGACTTTGCGTTCAACTGCAAAATCATCCGGTGCAAGATGGACGTCAGAAGAGGATGAAACTGTGCGCAGGATGAAACAAGATGGCGATTCTTGGGCCGCTATCCAGCGCGCCCTTCCCCACCGTTCTGAGGGCACGATCCAAGTCCGGTACTCGACCAAACTCAGGGGTTGAGCCGGTCAAGCATAGCAGCTTAACTTAACTGTTTTCGGGAAGAGAGGTAGATAATTAAATGTTGAGATATAAATAGTAGCCGTGTTTTGTCGTTCGTCCTGAACATTTGCCAATGCTCGTGTAGGGTTGCTTCCTTCCTTAAGGACAGCATTTTCGCAGCGGATTATCCACTGCTTGTTTCTGGGCGGATGGTATTTGCTTGTCCGCGGTTGAAGTCCGTCGGTGTCGCTTAACGAGTAAGCTTGCTAATCATGCAGCACGTGGGGGGTCGATTGTGGTCAACAGCGAGCCGGAGCGGGATCGGAAGCCGGGAAGCCAGGACTGCCGAACGCCTTAGAACTCACACTGAGAACTCGCACTGAGGCAGGAGCCCGTATTGCGGTCACCTCTTCTGGCATGGTTGGAAGTAGAGTGGCTTTTGTGAGAATTAGAGAGTTTTAGACGTGGATAAAATAATAGTAGGCAATTGATTCCATTCTTTACCCCAACACTCTTGTTTAGACCTCCAACATCATGCTGCCAGGGTTATGCAGTGGGGGGGTCACGGGGTTAATGAATGTGACATTGTTTAACCTTCATGGCAACAGACTAAATGCGGTAGGGACTGACAAGACTCCCCTCGACCTCAACTCTAACTACGGTGATTTCTGCTACCACTCCTTAGCGAGTCTCTCTTGCCCTGCTTACTCGCACCTCTAGCTCTATTCTCTAGACCATATCCGGGCGAGATGGCCGAAGCATGCTTGTGATTGTGCCTTGGGGGGTCTGAACACGACCGACAATTTCAAAGCCAAACTTTGTATATAGCTGAACCCCCTCCGGTGCCGCGAGCACATACGCGCATCGTCCGTGCTGATCTGTCTCTTCGCAAATCCGCTGCATCATCATCGAACCGATCCCTTGCCGTTGACAGCTGGGATTTACCGCCATAAATGTCAAGCCTAGATGCGGAGCACGTCAGTAGGTTGTTGTAATGCTATAGGATAGATCAACTTACGGCATATGTTATCAAGACCCTTCAAGGCCCGATCACGCTCCGTCCTCAAGGCTTTTGACACAGTGATCCAGCCATCCATATCGATAGTCTCTGGAATCCATTCCGCCTTCTTCCGCTTTTCTTCCTTTGGTCGTTCGTTTGTTTGACTATCTTTCGCTCCGACTTGATGTTCCCGTACTATTATAGTCCATCCACAGAATCCAACAGGAGTACCATCGACGGAGCACACTCTCCAAAGGATTTCCCACCTATCTTGTAAGGCATCCTCCAACATCTCGACATACCAGCGGATTATTTCTTCTTTTTGCGTTCCTGTTATGGCGTCGGACCGGGGAAACATGGTCCGGTACAGTGGGCCGTTCTGCATTGCGGGTACTTCCACATGCCGTGCAATGCCTTCTGCGTCGGAGATGCTGGCTTCAGAGAGAGTAAAGGACATTCGCGATATTACATAGATTCGCAAATAAGTTCTGTGTCGGAAGGAAATGTGTGGAAGAGGGAACATGGAAGGTGGCGGGTTATTAATAGTATACCGTTAGGTTGTCCTGCGCGGTGGTAATCGTTTTAAACGATTATGCACGGTCAACGGGGTCCGGCGAACAGCCGAAGCTCGTCGGACCAGCGTTAGCCCGACTCACCCCACTTCGCCAACCAATAACGCTGACCGTAACCAGTCCTTACATATCAGCATAATCACAGGGAAAGTCACCATCTCATTGAGTGTGCGTAAGCTCCAGTGCGGTCACTCGCGAGGATCATACCCATTTACGGTTAACGTGCATGATAAGCAAGTGCAACAGACAAGCATGTGCAACACTTTTAACCTTCAAGAGAGGATTCAAAATAAAACCATCACAAAGCATTTAATCAATTAAATTCGATCGCTATACTCTTCCCCAGTCATCGCAACAACTATCTGACATGTTCTTTTGTTATGACCGGTCCTACCGCACGTTCCACAACGGCTTTCCTTCGGTCGCGCCGACCCTCTTTGACTACTATTTCTCGACGATTCAGCCTGTACCTGCGTATGAACATTTATCTGATCAATCGCTTCCCTTCCCTCATCTATAGTCATCTTCCCTCTATTCTGTAGGCGGGTTCTTTTTGCTCTGCGCCGCTTGCTAAGGGTCTCATTTGCCTGTCGAAGGATCTGATTCTCAGATTTCAATAATGCCATCTGATGCATTATTGCCTTTGTCCCTTTAGAAAATGACTTAAGAGCCTCAAGAATAGATGCCGGTGAGCTACTTTGATGCCTTCTAATTCGTCTTTCGAGGTATTCAGACTGAGAGCTAGCCTCGACGACTGTCTTTGGAGTCTTTGAGACCGAAGGGTCGGGGAGGCTAGTCTCCTCCTCAACAGGTGTTGGAGTCCGTAGCTGCACATCAAGCTTTGATATGACACTTTCCGGGTCTAAAGGAACAAGCCCGGCTCCTCTAAACCCTCCCTGAATATTGCCTTTTGTCATAGTGGCTTGGTGGGCAGCGTAAAAGGCCGGAAAGAACTCGGTCTTTGAAACGTGGGTTATAGAGCATCTGATCAAATACTCTATTCCCCGACCGTAGGCCTTTTTGAGCGGCCCAAAGCACCCGACATCAAGAGGCTGGAGTAGGTGAGACGAATGAGGTGGCATACAAAGCGTGATGATGTTATTCTCCTCGCAATATGTCTCGAAGTCGGTCGAGTGATGGCTTTCGTGCCCATCGAGGATCAGAAGGCGATGGCGACCATTTGATCGGGTCTTCGTGTGCTGGTCAAAGTGTTTGATCCACTCAAGGCCCGTCTCATTGTCAGTCCAGCCATTTTGAGTCGTGGCGATAGCCCAATCGCCCGGGAGGTTACTTTCCCAGTACCAGCTGGCGAGGTGATATTGGCCCGCAAGCACGATAAACGGCTGGATCGCCCAGCCTTCCGCATTGATCGCCTGGATGACTGTAACCCATTCTCGGTTTCCAGGCTGGACTAATTTCGGGTTTCCATGCCTTTCTGCGCCTGTGACAACCATTCCGCTTGCGATGACGCCCATCATAAAGCCAGTCTCATCAAAGTTGTAGATATCAGCGAGGGTAATACCATATTTCGCAATTGTGTTCGCTACGAGCGTGAACCAATCGCGAATAAGGATCGGATCTTCGCATTTAGCCCTCTGATAGTCATATTTACGAAAAAAACGCGTCTTAAGGTCTGGGTGTCGCTTGACGAAGTTAGAAGCCCAGCGCTTGCCGACGGGTGAGGCGTCGCGGTCGGCGAGCAGTCGATTAGCCATTTCTTCAACACCACGCAGTCGCGGAGGAAACCCTCGCGAATCGAGGTCGAGAATGAATTGAATAATGATCTGTTCCTCTAGATCGGATAGCTTCCGTGATTTAGGGATCCAATCGCGTCGAGATTGCACGCCCTTCTGTCGGCGATATAAGGTCCAATGATGGACCTGGTAGATGCTTGCGGCGCGTCGAAGACTTAATTTTGGGTCATCTTGAAGGGCTTTAAGGGCAAGAAGGATATTTGCCTCGTTATTAAACTGTGACATTATTGGTGGTTGAGAAATGGATGATAAGATGGAAATATGAGAGATTGAGGGATTTTTGTTGCACATGCTTGTCTGTTGCACTTGCTTATCATGCACGTTAGTAGTTTTAAGTCCTCTTGAATTCCTGGGGCATGGCGTTATCTGGCATCCCTTTAAGCCCTAGGTTTCTTTTTGTAGGTGGGCTGGGCTTAAATAAGAACGTTCAGAGTCAAGAATTCGCCATTCATATTTAGGAGAAGGCATAGAGTCAGCTGTTAGAATTTTGTCTCTATTCTATGACGTAAAGCTCTCCGCATTTGCGACGAGATGTTGGGAAAACCCAGTGGGAAAACCAACATCGAGGGCACCTATTTACCTTCTTGAAAGTACACATATAAAAGAAATAACTTAAGGAAAAGTACTGAAAGATCCAGGAACTCCATGCACCCTCGACAGCCTGATAATAACCCAACACTTATCCGCATGTGTGGTTGCTCTCGAAGTGATTCCCCTTGCTATCTCGGCGGCAGAATTCCCGGCAGTGGCACGCCTGATCCTCGTCCTTGGCAAAGACCCAAAGCGCCTGAATCAACTCCTCTTCAGGAACAATTCCACGTCGAATCATGATATTCACGTTGCCTTCCGTGACTTCGACAGTGAGTTCTGAGTCATGTTTGTCCAAGACTCTGAGGCCCAAAACTTGGTCCAGTCCATGCTGACAGAGCAGGGATGACATCTCAGACACGAATCCCTGATTCACCTGGGGAGGCAAGTTGGCATCTGAGAGCTCAAACTCGTAGGGCACGAGCTCCCCCTGGATGAGTCGGAACGATCGTGGTAGGATGAGACTGTCGTATTTGCGGGTGACGGCGTCGGTGTCATCGCCCATATCCCATGGCGCCGAGATGTTTCGGCAGTCGACCAGCCGTTCCGTCGGTCGGATCGGAAAGTGCTTGTGCAGCAGGGCGATTCCCAGGTGTTCGTGGACCTTGTTCTTCAGAAAGAGGTCACGGATAGGACCGACGATGGCGGTTCTCGCATCCAATCGTTGAAATTGCTCAGATGCATGGCGGAGGTTTGGGAGCGAATTGTACGCCTCAGGGTTATACGGAGCACTCGCCTAGAATTAAAAACCGCCAAGGGAACAATATTGCAGACAACTCACATGGAAGTGTTTGGCGCTCGATCCAGAATTGGCGGTGTGTCGAAACTTGCGACAAGCGCCATTGGGAATGCTTCAGCTTGACAAGCACTAGGAAGGGCTAGTAAGGATAGCAAAACTGAACTTATCAACACACAAGCAGAAGTGAATGAGGAATGATTGGAGATAGAGAATATTGAATGAAGGCACAAGAGCCGGTCAGACGGACGAGAACGTTGGTGAATGAGAGAATTAAACGAAACAGCAGAGGTACAATTTTATTTTCGTGACTGCTAGCAGCCCTGTTGGTTGCCTACCCAGCTGGGATATCAAACACGAGGCTGTCTAAGGTTCAGGTCCGCGTTGAGTCACTCTGCCCCTCAAAGAATTAATGAGGGTGGCCTGCTGCTGGTTCATATCGCTGTGGCGTTCCATTCTGCGTGGGGAACTGCTGCCTGCGGTTGTATCGTTTGAGTTCACTGGGGGATTCTTACTTGCTAGGGCGTACATTCATCTCGAAGAAGTCAAGCAGCGCGTAAAGGACATGATTGGATAACCTGCGGTGGCCTTGGCAACTGGCGCTGAGGCTGGCGTGATTGATGCCTAGAAACCGTCAGTCTAGAACAGACTGCTATGTTGAACACGTCAGTCCAAGGCCGAGCCTCCTGCATAGTTTCGCGATGTGTTGACCAACGATCGCCCGTTCTTGCAAGGCATGAGGCTCTGCTCGCACGACTCCGTCAGCACGCTTGATTAATCGGGCGACCACCGTAGAACTCTCTCGGCGTGAGGGCGACAGTGCATTCAGCCCCCCGGCGCGCGTTGGCATTCAGGAAGGCTTGTCTGCAACAGCTCGGGGTGGTCTCGGAACGAGTGGCTCAGGTTGGCCAACAGATTATTCACGGACTGGGCCTCCTGCATAGTTACGCCGATGGGGTGACTCACGAGCGCAGGGCGGCCACTTGAGAGCTGTGCTGTATGCACCGATGAAGCAAGTTCCCCCCCGGCAGAGGTAACTCGGCAACTCAGGAGGAGAAGCGGTTGAGAAAACAGCGCCCAAGTCGGGTCGAGGCTTACACGCCCCCTTCAAAATCGCGGTCTGTGCACTGCTTACTTTCACGCCCTCCTAGCATCAATCATGGTTCTCCGCTGTGGTGTAGGGCCAGGAAGAAGGCCGGGGATAACCGCGATGACATCCACATATGCAGGACTTACACAAAGCACGCAATTTTGATAGCGCGTATTGTCAACAGACGCGCTGGCTCCGTGGATGAAAATTGATCCAAGCATGTCACACAATGGCCCGAAGGCCGCAATCGGCCATCGGGTAATGTGGGTACAATCGATGCCGAGCCGGCCCGTAACATCCGGCGTTGGTCATCAGCAGAACCCGGCTGACGGGGTCGGGTTGTAATAATTGGTCTCCGCTCGGGACCGAGATGGGTGCCCTGGACGGCCAGGAAACAGGGGCCTCCAATGCCAGAGGGACGTTGGCTGCCATGGAGGGAAGGACCGAGGCTTGGTTAGCGCCCTAGAGCTAAACCTTGGGAGGCATGATATGGTGGAGCGTTGCCTCACTGGCCTCCCAGCATCGTCCCTCTCGCCTCGAGATGGACGAGGTACTTAACTACTGAATGATCTCGATCTCGACCACGAAGCATCTATGACGGGTTGTGGATAGCGCATAATGATATCCATCTTGCCGCTCACATACAACAGACGGTGACAACAAACGCTGACCCGGAAGCTACAGATAGAGAAAGCCGGAATGCAAAATCAATTTTTACTACCAAAAGCCTGACCCGTGTATATTCCCTTCGTTACATCTTGTTGGATCCATCTCCCCGAGGTGTTGAGGTCGAGGGTCCCGAGGTGTCCCCCTGCTTGGTCCTCTTGTTGGCCCGCTGCCATGCCTTGCTGAGTGACCACGGAGACTGGAGGAGCAAGGCAAGGCTCGCCCCAAAGGCTGGTGCAAAAGAATGCCCCGACTGGCCAGGTTTGGATCGGTAGGCTATAGCCGTAAAAGCCTTGATTTATATCGTCTGTGGGGGTCATCGGCACCGGGGGGTGTTGGACTAGGAAGTCTTCTGTCGCTATTGGTGGATAACCTGTATCGAGATTATCTTTGGGCGTGCCAACTGTAGAGGTCAAATCCTCGCCTTGGCATACCGGGAAAGACTCAGATATACCAGTGCCAGAGGCAACGGGCGTGTTCTGAGCCATGTTCTGCTCGTGAGATAGTTGAGCAGGGGGAAGACATTGCTTCGTATGCTTCGTGAGATCCCGAAGATACTTATACGCACGGGGGCAAATGGGGCAGGCAAATGGCCGCTCATCGGTATGTGATCGTAAATGCTCAACCAAGCGGGATTGGGTAGAGAGTTCCTGAGGGCATTTTGGACACTTGTGTCCTTTTCCCTTACGGCGCGCGAGACTCGTACCGTCTCGATCTAGGGGTGGTCAAACGATCAGTTTTGCGTCACATAATAGGACCGTACGTACTAGTATCAGGAGGTAAGTTGCCGAAGTGACGACGAATTTGATCACGGCGGGTATATGCCTTGCCACATCCCGTCTTGCCGCATCTCCCTTCGCAGACGAACCAGAGCTCTTGTGGACGGTGCAACCTCTCATGGCGCGTACGGCTGTGAGACCAACGAAACGACTTGCCGCAAACACCGCACGTCTTGCGGGAGCCGCGCGACGTCCTCGGGGCTAGATGCGTTCTGGAGGAATGATCATCGTCGTTCTGGGGGCGAATTTCTTGGCCTGAAGGTGGTCAAACTGTCAGTTCCGCGCGGCAGAATGGTCTTATGCATACTATGAGGAAGCGACGTGTCTCGGTATCTAGTCATGTTCCCTGCGAGTAGCGGCTGCAGTGACATCTCATAGATAAATTGTTTAATATTGGTCGAATGAAGGTATATAGGCTATTATGAGTCTTTAGAGGGCAGCGAACTATTGAAATATAAGCAATAGAAATGGAGGGGGCGGGGGTCAAAGGCGACCCTCAGGCGAACCATCCTATAAGGCGTCGAAAGGTCTGCTTGATATATTTTGCAAATCGGCAACCGCAAGACGCGTACGCGGTGCGAGCCTCCTTAGATGCACGTAGCTTGATAGCGCGTGGTGTTGATGGACGGATGAATCGCCTCGCCCTTCACCGCGACTGAAGGAACAATGGTTACACAAATTAATAGCCTTGAATTATGGTTGTCCTACGTCACCATAGGGGGTACAGGTTCCTAGGGCGACGAAAGCACTCTCGCCATCTAGTCACTTCCATCAGTAGATGTACCAATCAATTTCTCGTCGGCATGTTAACTAAAACAAGATCTTCGCTCATCACTAGTTAAGTGCGCGATGAAACAGGACCAGAAGATCAGTGTCGCCTTATTTTCGCGACTTGGCCCACGAGATGAAAACAATTGGATAGGGCCCCAGAGAGAGATATCAAGTCTACAGCATCAAGCCTCCTTGATTGGTTTTAGATGTAAATGGGGTGATATCTGGGGTGGCCCTGCAACAATTTCCCCTAGTACGTGTAGAGTCATTGGGCATACATAGTCTATCAAGGAAATATTTCCACAACACTGAAACCGTGTTGCATCTTAGCTTTGTGTTTATTCAGTGCCTCTCCATTGACTTGTCTATATATCATCTACGATAATTTTCCCCTCCCTCGCCCCAGCCGCTTTTAGTCGCTGGCATCGACAACTCTACACCACCACCACCAGGCCTTGATTGCTGATCTCGTTCTATCTCACCCTCATCACTCAGCCCTCATCCAAAACCCTCGGCCATGGAGAGCAGCAAGCCATCAGGCCATGAATACACCCAAAAAGCTGCCATCATACTGAACGAAGCTCGTAATGCCGTCGAATCGGAAATCCCATCCTTGCTTGAGGCCTTTTATGAGGAGGTTGTGGAGTGGCCTGGTAGCAACGGTTGGTATTTTGATGACATGTTCGACGCGCTGGAAAGACTTCTGTTGTACTACAACTTAACTGAGTCTGGAGTGTACGGCGATCCATCGGAGGCAGAAAGCGAAACGCTTCGCCAACTGGTTCATGAGGGGTGGGAGAATTTTCTTGAACAGTACAACGCGGTTCTGAAATACAACGTCGGAGGGCCTTGCGATGATGATGGTGAGGAGGCTACGGGCGATGAGATGGGTGACGAGGAGGCTACAGGCGACGAGACGGACGATGAGGAAGCTACGGACGACGAGATGGATGATGAGGAAGCTACGGACAATGGGGAGGATGCGAGCATGGATATGACAACTTGATTCGTTATAGAGCATAGAGATTACCCTCGTTCTCTCGGTCTCTCGGTCTCCTGTACCAGTCTTCTTTGAAGCGTTTCCTGAGAAGCCAGGTCAACGCACGCAGGCCCCAGCCCTCTGAATATGACCTTGTTGACTCGCATCGTGCTTACGCTTCGGTGCAGCAAAGGAGAAGAAGCGTCCAAGTGTGGAGCGAAGACAGACTGCCCTTTCTGCGATTTTCGGGGCTTAGATAGCACGTCGCACTCGGGCAGGCTCCCCATACCAGTGCGACTAAGGGCGCCGTCTAGGCGCACAGGTCCTGTGTGCTCGGGGCACAGCCCCCCCTGTCGGCAGGCTAGGGGCACAGTCCCCTGACTAAGCATTCCCTTCCGTTGAATCGGGAACTGA
>JBBEOF010005406.1:0-17268 GCA_037576055.1 Fusarium sp. M6JPR69
CCAAGTGCGGATACATACCGGGTAATCTAGCCCCGCACCTTCCCTCGGTGCGTCATTCAGTCAGTTCCTCAGACGACATACGTTCTTAATACAAGAGAGAGGCATTAAAAATGGATAATAAGATCAAGACTCGGGAGAAATAAACACAGGGACGGATCACAACAGCACGCCTCTATCATAGTCAGAATCCCACTCGTTTGCTGTCGCGTTTGGATAAGGTGGATGGTCTAGTTTTTAAAATCTCGGGCCAAATTAGTAAATTAAATGGCAAGGACTATAACACAGAGCGCAGATATTCCGGACTTCAGGACTGCCAGCCGTTGTTAGGTGGAGCGTCACTACCAGATTCATAAGCGGGGTGCGATGCGTCGAGAGGGTGGCGCGTTTACGATAGCGCGTCAACCAAGATCCTCGCTTTCATGGGTGATGCGAGGAGTTCTAAACCACCAAGTTAAATCAAGCTCAACGAGGAGGAGCGCCATCGCCGACACAGTGTACATTCCCTTGTCCAGGCTCCCCTCCATGTAATTAAGGGGTGGCCGGCGCAGCAGCCGATGTGTATGTGTGTGGGTAATCGGGTGGACCAGTTATGGGGTCGCATGATGCCTCGGTCGCTTGGGCGATGCGAGACAGACACAGGGCTATCTAATCGACCTTTCGGGGCGGTGTTGTGGCGAAGCAAATGGCTGTTGTTTCAAAAATTTCCCGTTCTCGCTTTTGACGATGTATCATTGGGACTGTGTGACCTGCTGGGAAATGGCCGAAGGACAGTCGTTGCCACCTCGGAAGCCAGTGCATGCCACGAAGGTCACGACAGCGGGTTTAGGCCAATTAAAATGCCGCATATGGAAGGTACAATATTTCCCCACCTAAATCTGGTCAGCATTCATGATAAGCGAGCGCCGCACTTTATAAAATAGGAACCAGGATAAAAACATAACAAAACATCTGATTAATCGAAACTAATCACTCTACTCTTTCCCAGGTGTCTCAATAACAACCTGACAGGTTCTTGTGTTATGGCCGGTCTTTCCGTAATTTCCACAGCGCCTTTCCGTCGACCGTGCTAAACCTCCTTGACCACCACTTCTCGATGATTCAGGTCTGACCTAATCAAGGGTAGACCCAATTCCGAGGGCCATGGCTCTAATACTTCAAATATACCTTGAGTCAGAAGGGGTCTACCAACACTAGAGGTAGTTTTATCATTCGGGTAGGGCATCGGAGTTAATAGCGTGGCATTACAGAATGTTTGAAAGGGCCAGAGATTATAAGGCTGAGCGATGGCACTAGCAATGTGGCTGCAGGGGTTAGGGTAATATCCAATGTCCTTTGGCATCAGGGAGTCAGCAATCAATCCGCACCAACACAAGCTCTGTAGCCCCTGTGTCATTCAACTAATCCTATGCTAGCGTGGTAATCCAACTTGGATGCATCCCCTTCGCTGACGCCACGGTCCGATTATTATCCGGACAGCTAACCGCTAAGCAGGTGGAGGGCGAATAAAGCCGAAGAGGCAAGTCGGGGACCAGGCATGCTAAAATCGGCGGACGTGGAGGACGGAATAAAAAGAATGAGACACCTCTACCATTGAGTCATATCCATTGTAACTCTCCTTTTGATGCGGCCCGGTTAGCTTGCATCCACATCGAGAACGTCCCTCCCCCCCCCCCCCCCCCAAAACAGCGTGCAGCTTGTACTACGCAAATCTTCCTCCGAGATGCCGTGAACATGGGGTCCGAGCCACATTTGTGTAACACTCGAAGCCGTCCTTGTCACACCGGTCTAGTGCAATGCTTATCACATGTGGAGACATCGTATCAGCCGCCTTCCGTTAGTCAACCGCGTCAAGAACGCTAGCCACCCACGGAACCGGGTCGTGGACGGCACGGCGACAATGGCAGGGACCCTGGAAAACGGGCTCGAGACGACCGCTCATGGTACATATCTTAAGGCCGATAGGTAGGAAAGGATAAAAAAACCATTCTGTGGCTAAAGAGCCGGTGGATTCCCCGTCCCTCCAAATCCCCAAATAATATCACTGCACAAAGCCTGAGATAACGCGTCCGCCTCGGAGGTTCTCTATAACGGCATCCTATCATCATTGCAATTCTAGCCCAGGTTGAATCCCATTTTCACCCTTGCTGCGGTCGCACCCGGCGATACTACCGCCAACACGAGGCTCGCTGCGACTTCTCCTCGAATGCCAGCACATATCGGCTGGACTCATGGACGAGGTAGTTCTGAATGAGGGCGCAATCGCATTCCGAGTGCTGTAGAAGTTGCATCTTGAGCTCATATATCTCGAATGACAGCTCGGCCACGCAGGTGGATAGATCGCGGTGAATACGCTCTAGGTCCTGCTCTCTAGACTCAAGCCTTAGCTGTTCTTCCCTCTGCTTAGTACGGAGCTTATTGGATGCGATTCGATTCCGTTCCTGGATTCTTTTGACGCGACTGTTGCCCCGTTGGGCTGGATGAACGCCGTTGCCGCTGACATGTCTCGTACGATGTACAGTTGAATGTCTTGTCGTCTTCTTTGCTTGCGCATTGACGTCTCTGTCACCTAAAGAAGTTCGGCTAGTGGATTTGCGAGGCGCAAGATTGTCAGGGTAGTAGTAATCTTGCTTTGAATTTACATTCCTTGATGCCGAGGATGAGTGCCAATGGCCTTGGATAGGAGGCGCTTCCACGGAAACCCTGTACTCAGAAACCGGCGTTATGGGCGTATGCTCTATGATAGGGTTGAGGCCGTTGCACGGATTCGTATAATCGCCTGCATGGCTGATATCATGCCAACGGTCTGACGAGCCGGTGTTATGGCGATATAAGAAGCCATTGAATAGAGGGCCAGTCTGCGTATGAACGCTATTTGCCGTGCTGCTCTTGTCTTCTGATGAACATAACGGAAGTAGCTGGTTTATTGACCACCATTGCTCCCGTAGAAGAGATTCGGAGGTGTAGGGCATCCCGAAAGTTGAGTCGTCTTCCATCTCGCTCGGCTCACCCAAGGGGCTATCGTCTGTGATATGAAGAGTGATCACGAGATATATTTCTATGCAAGGTCAATTGATGGCCAAAGCTGCGGGAGAAAGGGCTAAGAAGAGGCTCTCACCATCTGGAAGCGCCTCGGATAACCGTTGGGCGATACTTCTGTGCCAGTGATGATTCTCAGTAAGCGGAGAACCGCGTAATGGAAGCTCGGGATGACTGGAGGTAATAAAGGCTACTATACCGACTATCATACAAATTGTCGCGAACGAGCTGACTTGCAATATATAATCGCAATATGAGACAGGTCGTAGAGCAACCGACAAGGGAGCTGCTTCAATGGCTCAGATCGATCTGGTCTCGACGACCGGCGGGGAGGGTGAGGTGGAACTTAAGGGTGTGAAAATGAATGGATAGCAACCCATGTCTTGGCACCATTGAAACGCCATGCTCGGAAGAAATTGCCCGAGAAGGTGGCCAGGCTTCGAAACTTGGGTGCTCGATCTGGTATCTTGGTTAGAGGTCACACAGCCTGACTCACTATTTGCCGGGGAAAATGGAGCTGGAACTACATGTGGATCATTCACGCTTGCAAGAGACTGGTCAGGCCTGCTATCAATGCGCTCACTCTGAAACAAGCCGGACTTCTTTCTCACCAGTTCAGAGAGGGGATAGTGGGTGGGGGTAGAGGGATCGGCGAGGCCTAAACTCAGTGTTGGAGGCCGTGCGCGAGTCTGAGGAGCCCGCCTATTGGGCAGCCAAGGTTGAACCATGTCCATGGCTCTAACTGCAGAGTTGAAATGGACTACTCCAGAGTCGAGGGATTTTAAGCTCCCATGCTGCCTAACGTGCAAACACCTCTTGGATACGCCCGTGAGATGGGACGAGTTGAATCAACGGTGATAGCTAAAGTCTACCAGTTTTGTTTTTTTATTAGATGCCGCGTGCTCTCGCAGCCAGTGTTTACTTCGGAACAACGCTTGAATCGTGGTTCGCCGGATGAGATGCTGCCTCGCATAGCTTATCAGAGGTATAACACAGAGTGTCACTGAAGGTTCGTATTTGATGCTCTTTTAGGATAGGCCTTTGCGCGAGGGTGGATCTCACCTTTCACCGAGTTGCTCACATTTCCCCGTACTTGTTGATTCACCCCCTTCGGCCTGCAGCTTTGTATGCATGGGCGAAGACTCGTGTTGCGCACCTATGTGCAGGCTCTCTTGTTCGGGACGCGATGGCCTACGATTACTATTCCCTTGCTGTTGTAGTCTAATTGGGCTCCTTTTGGCGGTGCATTTAGCACCAATCTGGTCCGAAGACCTGAACTTTCTAAAACAACCATTATCGACAGCTATCCTGTATCGCTTTGAGGGTCAAGTGAAAGCATTTTACAAACCGACTTAAGTGGCAGCAGCGTATCATTGACAACGTTTTTAAGCCCTTCCATAAAGCCAGTTAGTCAAGGCAGAGGTTTTAGGCTAGAGAGAGATCCACGCGTCTTGACGAGATGAACGTGTCGTCCGTGCACGCGGTACAGGGGCCTAGTGGGACTACGGGAAAAGATCACCCGGCTTCCGCTGACGATCAGCGGATAATTCCGATAAACAAAGATCAGCCCTAAACCTAGACAGTATGGGCCAGTGCTTATCACTAGCAGGGATTCTGTCATAGGCGAAATCTCATTGGCTGTTACTGACTCAGCAAGACCTGACTTCAATCCGTCCCATTTTTGCCCACAGCCATTGCAGCTTGCTGGAGGAGACAATAAACAGACCGATTTGATATGTCCATTGCCATTCCTTTGGTATCTGGTGTGCATTATCTGTTTTCAAGCGCTGTCATTAAGAGGGCTGCAAAAGCAGCGCTTAGTAATGCTCTTTGCCAGGAGGTAATAACCGCTGCCGCACTTCGGAGATGACAGATTTTTTAATACAATTCTTATTCCCAAGATTTATAACTGTCGCATTTATACACCCACAAGAAACCACTTGCAATTAGTTAGCTTCGTAAAGCTTTCATATCCCGTCAACCTCAACTGCGACAGGCCTTTACTACCGCACTTGCCCCACACCGTTCCAGCCATCACGACAGTACATAAGGGGAACCGGAGTTTGATGTCTCTCGATTGCAAGTCGAAACAATGGATTCATTAGACGCCAAGTGTGATGCATGTCGAATCGGATATCTTGGCGTTCCATCCGATATCAAATCCACTCCAGGCCCTTCTCCGATGCAAATCAAACGATCCTCAGGCATCGACCGATCCTCGACCGAATCGATCGAACGAGCCACACGACCCACCCAATTCACCCGAAACATATTAAGGACCACTCATAGAGTGGTTTCGTTGACGCGTTCAGCCACAGGCACGGTTTTTCGCACGGCGGAGCGTGATTTGTCCCGGTGATAGGAAGCGTTAGGGCGTGCAGCTAGCCCCTGAATGCCCACCCAAGGCAATGCAGGTATCTTACAACAACGACACTACAGTAGGATCTTGAGAAGTTCGGACACTCTAGCGCCAGACTAAGGCCCTTGGCACTTCACTTTTCCGATGATGACTTCGACATACAATTAGTGTGCGGAAGTCATCCCGGGCGGGGTAGTATCACAAGGTCAAGATGTCGAGGTTGAGGGAATATCTCCTTTTTCATCGTCAATTGAAGCATTCTGATGTGAAGCTATCGCCAACGCGTTTTTTGGTATAATTCCTGCCATTCGCTATGTTGAGACTAATCCCCGTAGGTGGACTTCATCTGCAACGCCAAAGAAGAAGCCGGGACCGAGGAAGAAGCCATATAAAGACCGGAAATTCACTGCGAGCACTGCAATCCATCGTCAAGAGAGGTCATACTCAGATAAGAAGAAGGACGAAGTTATCATGTAGTTAATTCACCATCATGTTCAACGCCTCGGCGAGTGGAAGCCGCCATCTCTTCGCGATGCCGAGAAACGCTTCAAGATCCCTAAGAGCACAATTGCTAACTAGAACGAATTCCGTGAGTCTCATATATCGAACCAACAGCGCCGCTACGCTTCACAGGGGCCCAACCTAGAAGAGAGGTTATGTAACCTCTTGGAGCGCCGAGAGAAGCAACAGATCGTCCCAACCGCTTGGTTTCGTCTCAAGGCACGGTTGCCCTTCAGGGAGCTATATCCGGATGTGCCGTGGCCCTTCCCCTTCTTCTACGGTTAGTGGCGGGGTTTCCTACGGTGTCACAACATCGTAAAGCGTCGAGTGACAAAACAGTCTTCAAAGCGGCCAGAAGACTATGTCAACATTGTGAATAACTTCTTACGACTCATTAGACGCGTCTCTCAAAAAGAGGTCAATCTTGAAAAATCGCGAGGATCCTGAACTCACCAAAACGCCGGTTTCCGAAGTGGCTGATACTCAACCTCGACGAGACCCCCAATTACTTTTGAGTTTCTTGACGGATGTACGTGGGAGATACAAGGTGCCAGGACTGTGGCCGGGAAAACAGACCGTTCTGGCTGGAATAAGAGGCAAGCAATATTAGTTCTATATATCTTCGCTGACGGCATCCAAAGACTGAAGCCAAAACTCATTTTCCATGGTGTTCCGACCGACGAAGGTGGTCAAATCTTCGAAAAGGAAGCGCACCTATACTCGCCTGACGTCACCGTGGAATACAATAAGACGACATACAATAACGAGGGCCTTTTCTCACGCTGGATCAAGGAAGAGCTCTCGCCACTTTGCTCGGAGGATAGCGATGACTTCCTCTTGGTGATGGATGCCGCAGCATTCCATAAGACGCCCTTTATCAAGGAGGAATTAAAGTCATGTAATATCACTTTGGCACTTATCCCAGGAGGCTGTACAGCTCTTTTGCAACCTCTTTACACGGCCATTAACGGTCCTTTTAAGCGGTGGCTTTAGGAGGCAACTGACGAGTATATGGAGCGTATAGAGAGGGAGAAAGGACCGGATTATTAGTGGACTGTGGGTGAGAAAAGGGTTATGGTTACACGCGTCGTCGCTGCTGCTCTTCAGCGTCTTAACTCCAACCCGGACTTAGTGAAAAAGACGTTCCTGAACTGCGGGATTAGTGTGCGGCCAGATGGATCTGAACACTGCTTCATCAGCATCAAAGACATCTCACCAGTTCAGATCGATTTCGCGGGTTGGAAAAATGCGGAGAAAGTCATTGTTAAGGACGAAGAGCCGGTGGACCCCTTCTTCGACGATCAGGAACTCATCTCCGCCGACGACAGTGAGCTGATGATAATAACAAGGTACCATGAGCAGGTTATAGTTAGGTTGAGGGAGATACGAAAGGAAAGAGGGCTCAAAGTCTCAGGGAAGGCTGACCTTATCCAACGACTCCAAGATCATGATAATTCACAAAGGTCAGCTCGACGAGGGGAAAGTTGTGACTCGCAGATATCTCAGGTTCAAGACATCATAGAGGTTATCCCCCTAGATGACTAGATTCAGTAGCTTCAGAAGTCTGTATAGCTTCATCGACTTGCCAAAAGAAGTTGTCTTCGCCATGAAAAGTCATAAAAATAGGTCATTGACGCCTTTGCGATGGCTTCAAGCTCATATGTGGAAGTTGAATCAAGCCGCCGGCTAAATTTCGCGGGGGGCGTGATCAGCCACCCAGTCTCGCTCGCCGAGGGGCGCTAGAGTGTCCGAATTTCTCGAGATCCTACGGTATTATACTGGCAGTAGCCCGAAATTAGACTGGAAACGTGATGGCAGCCTTCTTTGGAGCTTTTCGACAAAGCATCTTCCAGGTTTCCCTGCGGATTACGTGATACTTGGAAAAAGTCCAACGGCAAGTCATCCTGGCTGGAAAATGCCATGTGTGTATTTTTCTCTGGTCAGCCGTAAGAAAGCGAAATTTCCAAATACGGTAAGAAACGGGCTCCAGTTTACATAAGGCCTAGATATCGTCTCATAGAGTAACTGATGAGGCAATATTGCGGGAGTGGGAGGTGATATATTGTTGAAAGGTCTAAGTTACAATGTCTGAGAAGAGCACAGTTCCTCACATAGTTTCCACATCCCAGCCACTAGTAGATCGGACCATCTTAGTCATACAGTCTCAACACCGCCAACATAGCAACGTTGGGAATCGACAATGCGTACACCGCGCTCCTGGGCCACCACTACGTGCCTGATAATGTCGAAACACTTCAAGCCAAGGCTGCACTTCCTCGGCCTCCGTCCAGTGTGAGCAGCGTTTGAGCTTGTGTATCCACAATCGGGCCCCAGTTGTAGAAAGCACGGAGTGTACACCGCATAACGCAAGCGCGAATGAGACTACGTACCGAGCAAATTAGCGGATGCTTGGCCGTGTATGCATCCTGATCTCGCTCGAGTGGACCACAATTCCAGGACGTGAGACCAAGGGTCTAGATGCATTTCAGCAGCCGGGCAAGCCGACAGCTAAATTAGTATGTAATTAGGCGATTGTAGAAGTACATAAACCCCAGCTGAGTCGCCCTGGTTGGACCTCGTCAGGCAGATCAATTCAATACCCTCTTTGGCCCACATATGCACCTTGACCCTTCAATCTGAGACTCTGTGACTTTGGTAACCGCGGCACGGATGAGGCTAGGCTGGAATAGCCTCCTTACTGGCCGTGGACGCGTAAAGTCAAACCGTGCCAGCCTGTTCCTACCTCAATCCTCACTTCTTTTGCCTTGCACTTTCCATTTCCAACACGGCAGAGCCCTACGATTGACCCTGGCGCAGCTGCACATCCCATTACTCGGCAATCCTATTGGACCCACAAGCTGCGCCTTGTTACAGGGGTCCTTTTGTGCTGCTGACGCCCCCCCTCCAACGAGAAATCCCGCAAAGATGTTGTTGACCAAGTTTGTCAGTCGTGACACTCCATCGTTATCCCGACTCATCATCGATAGGGGAAGTAGCCATCTCACTGATACCATTATAACGCGCAACAAGACCAAGGTGTACCCCTCTCCGCGAAGATGGCGCCTCGCTGGCTTGGGAAAGCCAAATTGAAGGTGGCAAGGCCACGGAAGGCCGCTTCTCGAGAAGCTCACTTGGTTGCTTCATCGCCAACACCTTCGCCAACTCCGTCTCAGCCTGTATCTGGCCCAGCAACTCCACCAACATCTGAGCCAGCGCCTTCACTGCCCACCCCGATAGATTCCAAAACCACGGTGCCAAATCTACAAGAGCGACTTTGAAACCAAGCCTACGACGAACTCAACGCGAGCGAGCCCAAACTGGTCGAAGCGTACGAGAAGATCCTATCAGCTGAACTTTGCCGAAACGACTCGACCTCTGTTGCCTGTCGGTTAACAGCAAACGAAATAGGAAGGACTCGGGAGACAAGATGTCGCCAAATGCAGCAGTTGGTCCAGGAAGGACTGGACCGGACTCAGAAGGCAGCGTCCATCAAGCGAAGCATTGACAAAGGCTTGCAAGCAGTGCAAGCGGTGAGGGGAATAGTAGACAAGGCGGTACAGGCTGCTCCAGAAGCCGCCATCGCCTGGGTCGGCGTCTGCCTTGGACTAGAGGTGTGTATGATCAACTTTCCCAACCGAAGAGATAACGGTGGATGATCATCCGCTAACAGTTGATAGATCCTTTCGAACACTATCACCGAAGCAGGCGACAATCGCAAAGGCATCGCCTACGTCCTGTCGAGAATGGACTGGTACTGGGAACTTGGTGTCCCTGCTTCTCGACGAGAACAAGGCCGACCAATCTTCTGCGGGTCTGCAAGTCCAACTGGAGAAGCACGTCGTGCAGCTCTACGAGAAGCTTCTGTCGTATCAGATGAAGAGCGTTTGCCTTTATCACCGTAACTGGGCTGCCGTCATCGGAAGGGATATGGTCAAAATCGATGACTGGGCTGGCCAGCTCAGCGAGATCCAGGGAGCCGAGGCTGCCGTGCAAAGAGACATGGTACAATACAATACTGAAGAGAGCAAGACGCAACTTCGGAAACTCACCGACGCCGCAAGCGCTATAGAGATGAATCTCCAAGACATCCATTCGGCCATAGAGGACCAAACACGGCAGCAGGAGAGGAGACACCAAGATGACAGGGACAAGCAATGTCTGAAAGACCTACGCGAGACTGACCCACGCGACGACAAGACGCGCATCCAAGATACAAAGGGCGGCTTGCTCAGGGATTTTTACCGCTGGATCCTCGACGACGACGACTTTCAGCGATGGCGTGACGATTCGCAGAGCCAGCTGCTCTGGATCAAAGGTGACCCTGGCAAGGGCAAAACGATGCTGCTATGCGGCATCATCGACGAGATGGAGAAGCAGCCCGGCACTTGCCTATCCTATTTCTTTTGCCAGGCCACCGAAGCACGATTGAGTAACGCGACGGCCGTGCTCCGTGGTCTGATCTACCTCCTTGTCGAACAACAGCCGTCGCTCATCTCGCATGTTCGCAAGAAACACGACCATGCGGGTAGGCAGCTTTTTGAGGACGGGAATGCCTGGGAAGCTTTATCTAAGATATTTGCGGCCATGCTCGATGACCCCAGCTTGGATGGTGCGATCCTAATCATGATGCCCTCGACGAGTGCAAAACGAATAGGCATCAGCTTCTTGACTTTATTACAAAGTCTTCCCGTGTCAAGTGGATCGTCTCTAGCCGCAACTGGCGGGATATCGAGGAGAAACTGGACAATGCAAAGCAGAATGTCAGGCTGCACCTTGAGTTGAACAAGAACTCAATCTCCAAGGCTGTTGAGACGTACATTGGATACAAGGTGGATCAACTGGCACGCGAAAAGAAGTACGACAGGGAAACAAGGCACGCTGTCGAAAAGCACTTAACTTCCAACGCCGACGGCACCTTTCTTTGGGTAGCCTTGGTTTGTCAAGAGCTCGCAGATCCCAAGGTGCGAAAACGGCACACGCTTTCTAGGTTGCAGCCATTCCCTCCAGGACTGGATTCTCTCTATGGCCGAATGATAGAGCATATCCGTGATTCGGAGGATGCTAGCGTTTATAAGGAGGTTCTGGCTATTGCTTCGGTAGTATATCGACCAGTCACCTTGGACGAATTGAAGGTTCTTGCTCAGTCACTTGGGGACATCGACCAGGACGATCTAAGAGAAATGATTGGCTCCTGTGGCTCTTTCTTGACCCTTCGGGAGGGCGTCGTCTACTTTGTGCATCAATCAGCGAAGGATTATCTACTGAACAAGGCATCCGGCTACATCCTGCCTTCTGGCACCGTGCACCAGCACCGTGCTCTCTTCTCGAGGTCGCTAGGAGCTTTGTCAGAAATCCTTCGGCGCGATATCTACAGCCTAGTCGCTCCAGGATTTCTCATCCATCAGGTCTCACCACTCAACCCTGACCCATTGGCTGCGGTTCGGTATTCTTGCGTCTACTGGGTTGATCACCTCGATGACTCGGAACGCGAGGCGGAGATGAGAAATGACGCCCTAAAAGACGGTGGCGTCATCCACGACTTCTTCAAAAGGAAGTATCTAAATTGGCTAGAGTCTCTCAGTCTCTTGCACAGCATGTCAGAAGGGGCTTTGGCAGTGCAGAAGCTTGAGGATTTAGTAGTGAGTTGCTATGGCTTTATGTATTCATTTTCAGATAGCATAACATGTTCGCAGGGAACTATGGAAGCGCGGCAATTATCGAGGTTACTTCGAGACGCGCGCCGCTTTATTCTTTCTCACAAGCGGGCCATCGAGATTGCTCCATTACAGGTCTATGCATCAGCACTTATGTTTAATCCCACCCGCAGCTAATCAGAGGGCACCCCAAAAAAGAAAAGCCGAATTAGATTACGCTAAAGTTAAGCGTGGAATCAGACTGGAGTGCATGTCTATAGACACTCGAGGGCCATGACAGTATGGTGGATTCAATCGCCTTCTCGGCGGATTGCCAGTGGCTCGCCTCGGGCTCGGACGATAAGACGGTCAAGGTCTGGGATGCGATGACGGGCGCGTGCGTGTAGATACTTGAGATTGATCGGATCATTACTCACCTTTTATTCGATCCGATGATAAACTCTCTCCTCTCTACTGATATGGGACTTCTGACTCTGGATCTCCCGGCTCTACCGTCTATCATCTATAATCAGTCGACTGACGCAACCTTGCGGGGTGTTCGCCACTCTGGCTGGGGTATAAGCACTAACGGTGTATGGGTTGTAAAAGATGGAAAAGGCATGCTTTGGCTACCTCCCGAGTATCGAGTGTCCAAATCAGCTGTGGTAGGATCAATAATCGCTATCGGCTGTCGTTCAGGCCGTGTATTAGTGATGAAGTTCTCTTAGAGCGGTGGCAGTTAAGATTATCTAGCTATAATTTAAGAATAAATCAAGTAGTTATTGAAGCGTCTGTGGAAGAGAATAACGATTGATTTCGATTGATCAAATGCGTTGTTGTTTTATGTTATTCTCCCTTGAGCTCACAACAAGTCACGACAGGGGGATCTAGCTAATTAAAATACATGGGATCAACGGTACCTCTTTACCCCCCTACTTTAGCCTATAATCAAGGTACCAGCAATCCCTCGAGTTACAAATTGCTACATCACACTGCTCACATCCCAAAATAGATTGACGGGTCCTTCTGTTACGACTGGCCGGCACCAACGGCTTCCTTGAGCTTCTTGGCCTTGGCTGTCCAAGTTGATACCCCTGGCAAGCGAGGCAGCTCGCCTTTTTCCCCCTTCGGACGAATTTATGCTATGCCACAGGCGTAAATTCGTTCCCAGCTCGAAAAAGCCGCCTTGACTAACTTTGGGGATAGAAGGCCTTGAAGACCTCGTTGTAGAGGCATTCCCTCCACTTCCCCTGACTCGTATAACGGCTCTAAGCCGGCTGCCCGTGTACTCCGAAGCGAGAGAACACTGCCAGAAGGGGTGGGTAGACACTTCAGAAAGGTCGATTTAGCCCTGGCTGGAAGACATACTCGCCTACTATACGACTAGCTATCGTGGAAGGAGGCCAGCATGCTGGCATAGCTTAGGACCGGAATGGCCTGGCTTAATGGTTATCTGTGTCAGATTCGAGCTGCGTCGATAGATAAGTGCCCGTCCGCACGGGCAAAAGAAACGGTAGAGCATTTTTCTCTTTTGCTACGTGAATTAGATAATATGCCGCAAAGAGATGCTTTAATGGACGGACACAAAGCGCAGTAATATCTCCTTCTTCCTAGGAGGGAAGACAATATTAGATAGACAGAAGTGGACACTAAACGTAGACGCTATGCGAGCCACAATCAAATTCGCAATCGCTACGGGTCGCCTTAATCAGAGATGATCTAAGTTTAACTTACCCAGGGGGCTGACTAATGATAGGCCGCCCCTCTGTTCATCACAGAAGGGGCATCACAACCTGTAACTGCGTCACTGCTGTAACCGCCTTGCGCACCGTAATTGCCTCATTTCTCCACGAATTGAAGTCCAATTTTAATAAGAATACAATCAATGAATAGCGCTTAATCTGGTCAATTGATTCTGTTAATTTCAGCCTTCTTGAGGCTATTTCCACATTATTGTGTGTAAGTGAATGTGATGCCTAGTCTCGGCCCGCGACGGCGGCACGGGAATTGTCATCCCGGCCACCACAATGCACGCCTCGACCCTCTCGTCATCCGAGTAGTTATTAGGCACGCGATCATAGCCGAATCCGCTCCAATCTTCTCGGTGTGATAGATCATCATCTTGATCGCTATTTTCAGGCGAATATCCCCTCTTCCGGCCGTCAAAGCGGCTTGTGTGAATCCCTCGATCTGTGTGTTCATGATGACCTCAATATCGTCACAATCCTCCTCTTCGTTGCCAGGCAACAGCGGCGTCAAGTCTCCTGATGATACCGAGAGCACATCTTCAGGTATGTTATCTAGCTGACCTCTCAAGGCTGCCGCCCCTCGCAAGGCTGCAGCCTTGTCAAGGCCGGCCAAATAGTCGGCGGCCTCGGGAATAGCTTCAAGAACATGCCGACCCCAAATTCGAGGCTGGAAGTCCCGTTTTTCCTCGTCAGCTTCAATCCAAAGGCGCCTGCGATTCTCTAAGGTCTCCTTTTCCGTCTCAGACATTATTCTCTGGCGATTGGCCTCCTGTGAGGCCATCGCGGCGGCTTCTGCGGCGGCCTTTTCCCGCTTCGCTTTCACGGCCGCGCCGCCACGGAGGCGCGGCCGGCCATCGTCACGAAGGTTCTGGAGGACGTTATTCTGCTGCCGAGTCAGCCTATTAGAGTCCAGTCTCCGCTGCTCTCGCTCTCGTGCTTCAACCATACGCTTTAATTCTCCTACAGTAAAAGCACCATCTTTTACGCCCTTAATTTGGCGACGACTTCGTGCACGGCGTCCCTCGAGTCGCATACGTTCCTTCTGTAACGTGATGACATTCTCATGTGACTTTTGCGTCACAATAGCGAGATCAACACACGCTTCAGCGTTCCGGATAACCTTCCGCGTTGGTGTATCAAGGAGGGATATAGACCTTTGAACAGAGCGATCAGAGAGTTGCTTTTTGACTCTCCTCGGGGTCACCTTATCCCTATTTAATGTCACTGGGAATAGAGGCTTTTCTCGCTCTTCAGCGTGCCGGCGGAGCGGGCCTAGGACGACTTCTGAGTTGATAGGGAAGATGCCTGACTTCTCAAAGCCAACGTATATATGACAGGCCTTAAAGGCGGCTGCATACATACGATTCCACTGGTTCAGAAAGTCGAATCGAGAGATCTGGATACCGCCGGCTATCATGAAGTCCCTGAGAGCGCATTTCTGTTCATTTTTAAGGTGTTGATAGACGCCAACGTCAAGAGGTTGCAGACGATGACTCAGGTGACTTGGGAGGCGGTACGGGATGATATCGAACATTCCACAATACCATATAAATTCAGGATCCTCATGAGCGGAAAGGGAGTCTATCAGCAGGAGCCGGTATGAGGTCGGAACCTTCTTGACTTGGTAACGAGGTTTGAACGCATATTCCTCGTCAAACTGGGACTTCGTGATAGTTGTTGGGTAACCAAACCACTCCTCAATAGAGGATCCGGCGAAGGTCTCGCTGGCGGCAAAGGAACAGCGGTTAAAGTGTTGCAGCCACTGGATAGCTCGATGAGAGTTATTATAACCCGTCTCAGTGAATGTGAGGATAACACGCTCGTCAATATCAGCACGCGTATATTCCTCTAATAACGTCTTCGCCGTGAGTATCAGGAACGAAGGAATTGACCTCCCAGCTGCGCTGACGGCATCAATAGACGTCAAAGACTCCTTATTCCCGGGCTGAAAGACAGTCGTCCGTGTGTTTCGTTTCATCCGGGTAGAAAAGAGCTTCGGGCTACCATTTACCCACCCAATTTGTAAAGGGGTCTCGTCAAAGTTCCAAAGATCGCACTTTTGGATACCAAGGGTGCTCATCAGGGCGTCGAATTCCGTGAACCAATTGTCGATGTGTTGTATATCTGTCTCGGCGGCGGCACGGGTGACTTCCTGGACCTTTGGGGACTTATATTGAAGCTCTAGATGACGCTTTTTAAACCTCCGTACCCACGATACTGATACAGGAGGCTGTGGGTTGTCAAATCGGTGTCCCCGAAGGAAACTGGCGTAGTTACGGATGGAGGCTTCTGACAGCAAAAGCGCTCCTTTCAACTGAGCGGATAAAGGTCACCAAAGCCCGTTCTTCCGTCCCAGTCAGCGCTGACGGAGTCCCTCCTTTGGAGTCAGAAGGCAGCGGTTTCCCAGCTTTTAATAGATATATATATATTTCTTAGTCAAGGCGGCATTTGCGTGGTGAAGCGCGGCGGTGTCATTGATACTATATTTGCCTGGGGAGGGGTTCGCCCGAGTTGTCGGTGGCGTGGATGCCCCGGATAGATACGTATGCGCAGCACGCGCCGCAGCAGCGCATTCTTTGGCTGAAAATCGAGGCATTGTTAATTTCAATTGAAAATACGGTCTGCCTTTAATTTGAAGCTACTCGGACTTCAATTCGTGGAGAAATGAGGCAATTACGGTGCGCAAGGCGGTTACAGCAGTGACACAGTTACAGGTTGTGATGCCCCTTCTGTGATGAACAGAGGGGCGGCCTATCATTAGTCAGCCCCCTGGGTACCCACTAAACTATCAATACTAAATATCAAGTCCTCATAATCAAAAGCGGGCACTACTTTAGCCGCCGAAAATAAGAAACTGAATACTTGGAGGAATTAGGCTTTAAGTTAACTTGCTCCTTACCTCCAGGAGGGCCAAGAAGAAGAGCGATAACTCGACCAAAAGAATAAGACGGGATCCACAAGGGCTCGGCGAGATTAAGGTAACAACTAGAGTTGTGTATGTATTTTTAGCTTCAGAGCTCTTTGGGCATGGCCTACCGGGCGTAAGAGACGTGTGTGTATGTGACCAGTAGGGGTAGTTTGTGCCAAATTACCATTTGAGGAACTTCGGCTTTCGCCTCGGCAATTCAACGAGCTCTTAAACGCAAAATATTTCCGGAGTAAACCCTCCGTGGAAGACGACTTCGCAGTCAGCCGCCCCGGCCACTTGCAGGTGAAATAGTAGTCGTTCTCCACACGCCCCTGTAGCAACGGGGCTGTGAAAATCCTTCGATTAAGGTCTCGTAAGCATCACCGCCACTTCCCGCAGGGATGTTACTCTTGCCTGGCTGCGTACCCGCTTTACCTGACTGAGAATACTGGAAAGGGTGATGCTATGCTAAAATCGCTCATTGCTATAAATAACATCGCTTCAAAGCGAAATGACAGTTCCGTTGTTACCTAGCTTAAGCCCCTTCAAGGAAATCGCTCCTCTTGATAACTTTTCACATTTGCAGTGCAAACTCATCCTGCCCAGATGAGAAGGAATAGTTAAGTAAAAAGGTGGTGTGCCGAGTATTATAGGTAACTTTCATATTATAAACCCCTAATACTATAGCAATACTATCCTGAAATGCCTTGAGAGAGTACCAAAGTTGGCAAGGATGCCAAATATAGTATTCACCATTACTACGTAGATCCTGGGTTTAAATTAGCCCCACCTATCCCTTGTCCATCCATACTCGGCTGGATTTACCAATTTGGCCAGAGGAGTAAGCACTATCGCACAGCCCTCAGGGCCAAGGCTCGATTTTGGATCTCTTTTGCCGATATTTATTACGTTTTCATAATACAAAAGTACGTTGCAAGATTACTTTGGTTTTAAGTTCCTTTTTCCTGCTTTTTTTTCTTTCTGTCTTACTGAAAAATAATCCGAGAACAACCGACAGTCACAAATACACCATAACCGGCGAGGCGGCATGGAGAACCAGCTGAGAGAATGGTCATGGGAGGT
>JBBEOF010005407.1:0-17229 GCA_037576055.1 Fusarium sp. M6JPR69
TTTATTTATTTTATTTATTTTATTTATTTTATTTATTTTATTTATTTTATTTATTTTATTTATTTTATTTATTTTATTTATTTTATTTATTTTATTTATTTTATTTATTTTATGTATTTTATTTAACTTAAAAATTATATTAAATATTTATTAAAGAGATTAAGCTTTTAATTCTTTAATCTTAAAGATTTTAAAGGTTATATTTAATATTAAATATTAATTTAAATAATTTTTAAAATATATTAAAAAATATTTAAATACCTTTCTAAAATTAATTTTTAAAACCTTAAAGTCTCTTAATTAAAATAAAAATATATTATATTTTAATTAATATTTAAATTAATTTTAATCTTATTATAATTTTATAATATTAAACTTTTAGTATTAAAAATTTAATAAAATATCTTTTAATTATATTAAATTAATATATATATATTTAAACTTTGTTTTAATTTATTTTATAAAATATAAGTTTTTTTAAATTATATATAAATATATAAAACTAATAACTTTAGTAATATATATATATATTTTTTATATATATTTCTTATTAAAATTATTTTTATTTTTATTATATACCTTTATTAGGGCATAGCTATAAAGCTATTTTTCTATATTAAATACATTTTTCTCTAAGACCTTTACGCCCTTAGACTCCCGCGGCTAACCTTAGCGCCTCGGGGGATAGCTATAAGTTATATATTGCATCCGTCGGACCGGACCAGGAGATATATAACCCCAGTGCTATTAGAGATTCCGTCTGCGCCGGCTTTGTAATAGCCAAAGGCAGATTTCTCTGGCAAAGGGTAGGATATAGTATGGTTATAATGATTACACTATTGTAGAACGGGAGGACAGCTTTGAATTGCAGATCCTGGCTTCGGGTTCCTCATCCTAGGCGTCTACCTGACAGTGGAAGAAATGGCCCAGTCATTCGGCATCCCACTTACCAGTTTAGAATCTTTTCTACGCCGCTATACCCATCGCGAGCTATTTCTTCAGCCACTGCACTTTACATACTCACTCCGTGCTCCTCAATCTTTCTGTCCACGAGGTCAGGTACCGCCTTGACCTTCTTGATAACCTTCGCCGGAGAGCCAACGGCCACAGAGAATTCAGGAATGTCCCTCGTGACAACGCTCCCAGCACCGATGGTGGATCCTCTTCGGATGGTAATACCAGGCATAATGATGGCGTTGCTTCCAATCCAGCAGTCATCTCCGATGGTGACGCCCTTTGCATACTCGCCCAAATCACGTCGAGACTGGACATCCGTATCGTGTGTGGCCGTAATAATAGTCACAGAGGGGCCGAACATGACTCGGTCCCCAATGGTGACGAGTGCGCTGTCGAGAATCACCAAGCTGATACCATGTCAGTCTGTGATCGCATCCTAGGCAGCATGAGGGCCCACCCAAAGTTAGAGTAGAAGCGCTCTCCGACGGAAATGTTGCATCCGTAGTCCACTGTCATGGGTGGCTCGATCCACGTTCCCTCTCCGACCTTGCCCAGCACCTTTTGAAGCATCTCTGTGTATTCCGCTGAGAGAGTCTCGGGAGTAGCGTCGTCGGGGAAATGGTTGTTGAACTTGTGCATCATCTTCCGGGCCTGGAAGCGCCCCATGACCAGCTCTGGGGCAAGGCAGTCATATCTGAGTGTATTGTCAGCTCTGGTTCGCTATGAAAAGATCGTCCGAGGGTATTTACGCAAAACCGGAGATCATCTTCTCGTACTCATCACACCAGGGTGTGTTGTTCAAGGTCTTGGCGACCTCGATCACCGCGGCGTTCTTCTCTTTGCTGGCCATAATGATATCGAGATGGGAATAGAGAGTCTGAAGTTTGAAGAGGGTAAGGACATATTCAGCTGGGGGGAGGCCATTATGTATGGTACATATGAACTGACCGTCTCCTCCCCCCTCTCCTCCTCCAAGTACAACACGGGATGTCGGACCGCTGGGTTATATTCGGGACATGTTCGGATCAAGTGGAGCTAGTGGAAGCAACACCCCGGACTAGCTGTCTAGGTGCCGCTTTTTTTGATCACATTTGCTTCATTACGCCATGTCATGCCTAAGCGGAGGACGGGGAAGTCCGCCCCGTCGAGAACCAGGCTGGAGAAGGGGGCTAAGGCATCTTCCCCAATCTCTACTAAAATCACGTGCCAAAAGTCTAACAACACCCCGCCCCGACCCCGCTTCACAATGCGACTTTCGCGACACAGGCTTCAATTTCAACACAAAAATAACCACCCAAAATAGCACCTAAGACACATAACTTTGGCACTAAAATAAGCAGAAATCGCCAAAGAAATCATAAATTTACTCCTAAGCAAAGATCTACGATAATAGCTAAGATATATACTAGCAAATCATATTAGGATATCGCAGATAACTACGGCATAGATCTAAATACTATCTATCACATAAAGCAGCGCTAAGAATAACACTATTATAACCACTCGAGACCTCATAGAGGGCAACTAAAAAAACTCACAGCTATATAGATTATAAGGATAAATTCTTTTATTAACTAGCATTAGCACCTAATATAAAATAACCTAATTCTAGAGCTTAATTTAAATATAAGTAAGAGGACCCTCTAGTGATGGCTTTAGAGCTATTAGCGCTATAAATAGCGGTCTAAAAGATATATCATACTATTAAAAGATAATATAAAAAAGCGGCTTAAATTTACTAAGTATTAGATCCCTCGGATTAATAAGCTTTTATTAATAAATTAGCCCTAAAAGATAGAGGGTTTTATTACTAACTTTCCCATAGGCCTACTTTATAGACAAGTATATAATTTAAAACGCTCTAAATAACCCAGATAGCTAAGTCTTTCGCTAGCCTAATAAGAAGCTTTATAAGGACTTAGTTAATATTTAATAATATAAAAAAGCTTATTAGTCTATTATAATATAGGCTAATATAGCTAAAAAAAAAGAAAATTATTCTTATTATTATAACGAGGGATCCTAAGGCTAAGAAGAATAATTATATAAGCTAGAGCTATATTAAAGTACTATTCAAAAGTCTTCTTCCTTTTATCGATAAATTTAAGCTTTTTTAGCACGATAACGCCCAAATTTATACTTCAAAGAAGTCTAAAAACTAGCTACTACTCCATAGGATTAAGCCCATATATTAGCCGACTTACTCGCCTAATCTTAACCCTATAAAGTACCTTTAGAAAGCTTTAAAATCTAAATTACGAAGATTATACCCTGAATTTACTAAACTAGGCAAAAGTCAGGCTAATATAGTAAAAATAGTATCGTGGATCAAGGAAGTATGGGATATATTAGATCTAGGCCTCGTCGAGAAGCTAACGCAATCAATAGGGCGCCGGCTTTAAGCCGTGCGTCGGGCAGGGGGTTAGTATATAAAATATTAATCTACGGATCAAGGGCTTTAAATTAATATACTTTTTGGCTTTATTAGACTTCTTATTATTGCGTAATTAAAGGATGAAGATAATATATGAAGACGGGGGGGTGGTGATGTGGGTCTGGTGTTGTTAGACTTTTGGCGTAACATTTTAGCATGGACTTCTACGCGTTTATCTCCGCATCTAACTGAAGGACAACTTTACCCTGCCAATGATGTCGGTGGGTCTCCTCAAGCGCAGGCTAAAATGTAGAGATCCAGATTCCGGTACAATTTACGTCGATTTTAGTGTTCCTCCTCCGGTGTAAAGACATGATATTTATTGGGAAGACGAAGCCGTACTCAACATACCAAACTAGGAACATCAAGGACTCTTTAGTCACATGTAAGCAGCTAAACATCGACGCCATTGAGAGATACCCTCAACAGAGATAATGCCCGGATCTCATCCGCTCGAGCCTTGAGCTCCTCAACATCCCAATTCGCCCAGACGAACTTGTTTCTCAGAAAAGCAGCTTCATCCGACGCAAGCCACACGACAAAGTGTCCAGGCAACTCAACTGCAAGCCGTGAGTTTCATACACAACACATCAATTCCTTGGTGATTTGGAAGAGAACAACGGTACATACCCGTGTCTGGGCCAACCGGGATTCTTGGGTTGATCTCGGTTCCAACTATGCCTGGGTGGAAACTCGCCACGTGAATATCCGGATTCTCGGACGCGTAATACTCAAGCATTTTCTGTGCGGCTCCCTTGATGGCAGCGTAGCTCCACACTCCTGGTACCTCTGGGAGAGGGGCCCAGTGGCCGATGGAAGATCCTGTGTGCAGCAACTTTGCACCAGGGGCCGCCAAAGTGGTGAATGCCTGCAGCGAGTTGAATGGGCCGAGAAAGTTGATCTCGAAGCATCGACGAATCTCTGCCTCCTGGTAACCGATAACAGGGGCCTCCTCCGGAAGCATACCGGCATTGTCGAGGAATATGTCAATCTTGCTCCCGATCTTAGCGACAATCGCACTCAGGGCTGCCTCAATGGAGGCGGGGTCGGTGACGTCGCCTGTCTGCAAGACGACCTTAGTCGACGAGTTGGCTTCCGTGATGGCCTGCCCAGCAGTTTGTAGACGGTCGATGCGGCGCCCGATGATGGAGACCGATTTAGCATTGGCCTGAGCAAAAGCAATAGCTGCCGCCTTACCAATGCCTGTTCCTCCGCCCGTGATGACGACGTGCTTGCCAGCGACTGAAAGTTCTGGCCTTGTGGGCGAGATGGCCGGGTAGGTATCATTGTGCCAGGTCTTGGTGAACAAGGTGATACTGTCAAAGGGAGGAGACGCCATGGCGGAGCAAGGTGAGTTTAGGGCAATTATGGGTGAGTTTCTCTTGGTTGAGGTCAATTTCACGGTAGAACTGTTCGTTTCTTATATACCTCGCTGTAACAAGTCGATTGCTAAGCCAGCAGTCAAGCTTGCGGTTCAGCTGCTTCCGCGGAACTCAGGCATGAAATACCACACCTCCATCGATTGGCACATTAACTTTTCGCTCCACTTTGCTTACAAGTCGAACTTTGTCACATCTACTCGCTTTAATACATACCGCATTGGACCTGCAATTTTTACGACAAAGGTGCTAGCGGGAGTGTAACTAGGTATCTCTTGTCCCTGTGTTCACGCAACAAATTGGTCGAAAATAATAAAACACAAACTATAATTAGTTGCTTAATAGATGTTACAAGGTCATAGCCAACATTCCTTTAGGTACTACACATCATTTATGTCGAATATATGATATCATTCAATGGCATGAATCCTGGTTGGAGATTCGGAGGCGGACTGCATAAGCTTGATGCTGCAGCATCTGGCATGACTCTTGTGCCCTCTTGAGTCCATCAAGGGGTACTTGCTGAGCCATATCGTCCAAGAAAGAGAATGAAATGTTTGCCAGGCGCTCATCGTATTCCATGTTCTCATGGTACGGGTTGAACATGTTGTTGGCTATTAAGCAAACTCCCGCAGATATATAAGTGCAAGCAGTCATCCTACAAAGAACACGATTAGCTTAAGGATTGCGGAACGGTCGGCTGTTCGACGAGGACCCATATTTCTTACCAAATGAATGCGGGATCTTTTTGTTCGATGCCCGTGAATAGCTTCATGTATTCACGGCACTCGTTGACAACCTCATGCCAGCCAACTGGCGAGGGTGTTGGTGAGACGGCATCGCCTCGAACGGCGTCTCTACCAAAATCTTGCAGCGTCTGAAGCCATCGAGTTTCCATGACGTGAACCTGGCACATGGAGATCCGACAGAAAAGATGAGTAGCGAAAAGGACGCCGAAGTATCTGGATGAGTTTACTTCACCTACGCTCAATATGGCCTCGGATCGGAATTGCTGCGGTACATGATAGAACCAGTCGTCGAGCCTGTAGCGCAGACCCGCTGCCCTCTCGAGCTTCTCTTGATTGCTCAAGGCGCGAGAACCTGTCGAATACATGGCGTCATAGATCTCGCCTTGAATTTGAGCCAACTGAACGCGGGATAAGAAGAAATTGAAACTGGATGTGCCGTCCGCGGCGATAAAAACGCCAGCCCCATCTTGAGGATCAGCCGATGGCCATTCCAGATCGATGTCCATCTCTCGCTGGATAGGTGGCTGTTTGGTTCGCATGCTAATGTCCCGATCGAGAATGTAAGCTATCCAGAACACACGGTACCTTTCTAGCGTGAGATTACTATCGAGGTGCTCTGAGCCTTTTCGCGTGTGCAGCCCTAGCTGATGCACCAGGCGTATAGCCATGGCGATCAACATTGTTGCAGGTTTCAAGTCTTGAACCCCCTGGAAGAGCAGGGTCATTCCCACGAGAACTTGTACGCTCAGTAGCGTCGTCTCCTCCATGACGACATTTGTGAGAACCGACTGTGCGTTGTTGGTGTACTTGGCTGTGTTTTTGCTAGGCGTCGCTTCTTCGGGTGGTGTCTGTCGATGAACCAACGCGAGCATCGTGTTGATGGCCGCCCAGGTAGTATAGTCTCTCCGGTCCGAGGATTCATACCATCTGCTGATGACATACAATAATCTATCGGGATTGAATAGTGGAATGGCCGAGTTGAACCCTGCGATGTACTTTTGGGCCGCAGACACGACCTCGTGCTGGGGCGGCAGTTCCAAGGGCCCCTTACCGTTTCGTGTTTCCATGTTGAAATCAGCTACTTGGTTGCCATAGGCCGAGTGTAGTTCAAAAGAAGGTGCGATGGCTTCGTTCCTGCCTTCGAGCTCATGGATCCTCTGCGCAGCTTGGTTCAGGCTGGCTTCGAGACTCTCTACCTTGGCTTGTAGGTCATCGGTGGGTTTGCTAGGCTTTTGCCTCCTAGCACGGGCTTTTCTACTAGATGCCTCGAAAGTGCACTCCGAATGGTATAGTACACAATGAGAGCAAGCGGGTTTCTGGCCGTCACATTTGATCCTCTTGCGGTAGCAGACGTCACAGGCCTGGAGAGATAATCAGACATTGCACAAACACAGGTGGAGGGGTGATTGGATTTTGCTAGACCAACTTTTCTTCGAGGAATAGGTTGCATCGCGTTTGTCGCCGAATGAGATAATGGGTTATAAGAATTTCAAGTTTTGGACGTGTTTGAAACGCAATAGAGGGGGTTTTGCGGGCTGTTGACTGGGGACCTTGTTTAGATAAAAGGATGTCTTCCGCGGAACCTCTGCTGATAAAGCATGCTTCTGCTGGCTGAGCGTTCAACAGGGGTCTGAGCCAATCATGGTTAGGGTCTTCTTCCCCCAAGTTCAGATATAACCTTAACGGAATCTCATACTAATTACCAGTACTAAAGATAACACCCTAACAATAGGCACGTTCAGGCTCCGAGCCTTCGTTCGACCAAGATGAGACCCAGCAACTTCACACCATGTACGATGCATTTCCACGTAATCCACCCAGACACCAACCATGGTCGGGGCAACCTCTAGTAATTCGGAATTTCTATGCGATCCCTCATCTACCATTTCAAAGAAGTATTCGCGGTTTCGGACGAACCATTGGGTTTTCCATGTCCAAAAGGTCTAACCACAGGCAAAATCCTCACCCACCCTGTACATCCATTCCAGCTGAAATGGCTTGGCATGGTGGCGAATGCGCGGCTCACAACAATCTTCCACTGTCACGTTTTGGCACGTATCTTGACAGCCCGTCTTGTCAGTCCTCTGCTGAACAAATTCTGTCGTCGTAATGCTCAGAGGAGGGAAAAGTCAAGACCCTTAAATAAGAATTGCTTTCTCACAGGGGCCTCAAGTTCGCAGGGTCGGCTCGTTGAGTGTTTCAAAAGACCACGCACCCTAGGCTCTTGGCGCTGGTTTCAGCGGATCGCCCTTCAGAAGGTCACTTTCCAACGGTTCAACGAGAGCGGGGCCCAATTATCACCCTTAACACCAGACAATAGCCTGCCCAACAGAGGATGGTAACCAATATCTAGTTCGACACCAAGCACCAGCTTTCGGGCATCATGGCTCTCTTCCTCCCCTGACGTCGTGTCGAAATATGCCTTACTTACCTAATGATGCAGGCAAGTAGGCTATGCCCACTACGAAAGGTGGTGGCTCAGCTGGGCGCTTATCGACAGCCTGATTCTCAAATGAGCAACCCGCCCCTCATTTATCCTCCCTCTTTTTTCAGCTCCAGTTCATTCAACCACATTCTTTCCTCGAAGCAAGAGCTGCGTTACGCTCGCGATGGATCCTCTATCCATCGCGACCTCGGTGGTATGTGAAACCTCACATCGTCGTCTTGGCAAGCAAGACACGCATTGACGCGGTATTTAGGTCGGGTTGACGGCGACATGCCTCACAACCTGCAAAAAGCTGTCCGACCTCGCTGGCAATTATGAAGACGTGCCTGTAGTCATCGCAATGATCTGTTCCGAGTCGACGCTTATCAGTATCGCCTTGTCTGAGCTACAGATGAAGATTCTCCGACGAGATGACCTCTCACAGGCCTGGGCTTCGCGAACCGACGTGCTGATGGCCTTCGAGACGGCTCTCACTGGATGCATGGTTGTCTTTAGCTGCCTTGAGGCTGAGACTAGACAACTTCAATCGCAGAATTCGTCTAGCATGGGGGTATGGGCCAAGATTAGATTCATGTGGAATCAGGACCGACTGAAAGAACTCTTGAATGCTCTTAGAGGCCAACAGACCTCAATAGGCTTTCTGCTAAAGATTCTCGAGACGTAGGTATCGTTTGACAGATGAATGGTGCGTACTGACCCTCGGTAGGGACACCTTGTCAGATATCCAGCGAAGCCTTCGCGATAATCAGTCCAGGATCCAGGCCGGTGCATCGCAAGCCCAATCGCTCCGGTCGAGGAACCCGAGCATCAGGATAGGGTGCGAGTCTATCTTTGATAACGACACTGCCAAGCTTAGTCTCTTTGACATCGAAGCTGTCTCAGCTGTCGCTCCCTCAGAGCTCGATTTCGAGTTCGACGACTTGGTCCTGAATAGCCAAGCGTATCGACGGGCCTTTGCCAGAGCACAGGCAGATAGCGAACAACCACAGATACACGTCGTAGAAGGCGATCTCATTGACTTTTCAGAGGCTCAATCTTCCATTGACAACTCTGACGCCGCAACCATCCGAGAGCTCAACCGAGACCTCCAAGGCTTGAGCATGGTGCCAGATCCGCAGTCTCAGGCACTCGGTACCGAATCTACTCTACAGCAACCACGACCACGGAGAAATTCGTGGGATGCACAAGAAGACAGCTTCAGCCGAAGAGAAATAGAACGCCCAAAGAACCCAGGCGTACTATCCTCTCAAAAACCATCCCAAGAGAAGCCCCGCGTCAGATATTGTGATAAGTGTTCTGGGCCTATCACCGGACAGTTTGTGAGGGCTCTAGATGGAGTGTGGCATCTCGACTGCTTCAAGTGTGCTGTAAGTACTGCCGAGTTAAAGTGCATTCAGTTTCGAGCTCACCGTGATTAACAGGATTGCAATCAATCCATCACCGCACGCTTCTTTCCTCATGATGACAATGGAACTGAGAAACCTCTATGTGAGAGAGACTACTTCCGGAGACTTGACTTGCTGTGTTTCAAGTGCGACCAGGCTTTGAGAGGAAACTACATCACGGCCTTGGATCGAAAGTACCACATTGAGCACTTTTCATGTGAGACCTGCAATGTCGTCTTCAAGGCTAACGGAAGCTACTATGAACACGGGAACAAAGTCTTTTGTATGGTGGACTACGTGAAGCTTTACGCACAGCGCTGCGAAGCCTGCAAGTTTCCGATCTTGAAGCAGTTTGTGGAGGCTCGGCGCTCTGAAGACAGCAAATTACTCATGTGGCATCCTGAGTGCTACGTCATCATGAAAGAATTGAGCATCGTCCTCCCACCATCAAGCCGACACCGCGAGTATCTCACTTTGTTGGATAACGGAGGAGAAAGAGAGGGTCGTGACAGGTTCGTTTCCAAAGTATCTGACATACAGGAGCAGCATGAGGCTTTCCTCGCGAACCTACACGTTGCTACATTGAATTTTCTCGATGTCTTCCGAGAGACAACTACAACTGCCTTGGCGAGCAAGGAGAACCAAGGCGTCGCCTTCGAGATATGGACAATTCTCATCGGCTTGACAAACCTCCTTTTCCAGGTCGTTGCCGAAGTAACAGATGAAAGTAAGCGGAGTTCGGCACTGCTGTGGGAAGCAAAATAATGTTGCTAACGTTCTGTAGTGCCTAACGACAAACAACTGAAGACTTTCGGCACTGCCTTTAACAAATATGCCGAGGCTTTTATTCCAGGCGCAAGCTTTTCGTCTGATTCACTTTGTGAAGCCCTCACCGTGTCAGTGAGGTCGGTTCTAAGAGCCGGGCTTGTGTCTGTCCTTGCGAGCGAAGACAGCAGGAAACTCAACAAATTCATGTCAAAGTTATCGGCTACAGCACCTCCCCAGCTCCCCCTTCCCTACCAAACCCAACCGCCCAAAGGAAGTAATCAGGGTATCCTTTGCGAAGGCTGCGGTTACTTTGTCAAGAAGGAAGCATACACTGAAGTTTCGACGCCGGGTCTACGTTGGCATGTTGGCTGCTTTGCATGTGTCGCGTGCAAGAGCCCTGGGACCATCACTCCAACACCGAGCCAAACCACGGCCGGGCACTTCGAGTGTCAGTCGCCGGGATGTGGGTGGGGTGGGATCGTCATTTTTGTTCCGAGTTACGCCCAAACAGTCCATCTCATGTGGCGGGCTTGGGGCGTGGTTGTGCTACGTGGTCTTAAAGGTCCCATACAGAAACAGGATATTATAGTTTAGACTTAAGTATGCGAAGTAGCTAAATTTTTATCCCAGCACCAAGGATATAGTGCTTATATCTTCCAAGTGATTTCTGGCATTAGAAGCTCGTTCCACTGTATCCGAGCCGCCTCAAAGCTCCTCCTTCAAGCTACTGCCTCACTGAACCTTATCATACAACCTTGGTCGTAATATCTCGTGTTTGTAGACTAAGATTGCGAGTTCGTGGCTTGCGGCTTAGCAGACCCCTGGCTCAGTCGTCCGCCGGGCGGAGGAACGTTCTCGGCGCAAGGATTCCGGCCGGTGTTCGGCATCCCACGGAGTCCAGCAGTTTATCAAGTGTCTCACAATATTAATGCGGTTTTCGTGGAAACGCCAAGGCCGATAATTCATGATTGAGTTGGCCCTTTCTAAGGCGTATGTAATTCACGCTAAAATGGACGAGGCGCAATTCTAGCCCATAGACAAGAGAATAAAAACCTAAACCACCCGGAATGGGTGATTCCATCCCCTCAGCTAGTCAACCATCTATCAATCACTTCATCTATGAGTCAGCATGCGTACTCCCATCTTGGCAACGCTATGTTTAGCGGCTGGCACAAGCGGTTTTCCCAGCCATTCCAAGACCATCCTCAACCTCTCAGCACCCATTTCCCCAAGCATCATCCATGACTCCGCACCTGGTCACTGGCTTGAGAACCGAGCACGGGATACATGGAGGTCGCGTGAGAATCACACGATTTGCAATTCATAACAGCTATGAGGCAAAGAAGGACCTATCACAACTATGGCAACTTCTACTTTAGTACTGGCTTAGGTAACAGTGGATTCGTTGATGTTTTCAGGCACCGCTGAAGCATTAGTAACCAACTGCAAGACTGCCTAATTAGTTACTTAAGAAAGAATGGCCTTCGATTATTCTCCTTTGGCTGGTCATTCGCGGTGTTTTTCTATGAATCCACAGCTAGAGTTACCATTCTTCAAGGCGCTTAGGCTCGATCCGCCCTTGCTAACGTAATTTTGCATGGGAAACTACTTATTGTTGCCCTTCATGGCGTGTCTAGGAGTGGGCAACGTCCGCTACCAGACCAAAGAAGGGCTATCACTACGCGACGACTTCAAAACCAATGCTATATGATACCGTAAACTGCCCAATCATTCCTCCAGCATATATATGCCCATGGGTGCCAGTCCAGCATCGTCGCCCTTCTCCCTCTTTGTACGGAGCAGTAGATCATGGAACAACCGAAGACCCTCAGTGCTGACCTTCTCCTGCCTTAATCCCTCCAGAATAGTCTCAAACCCTTTCAGCTGCATCAACACAGGGTTGCCAAAGTTTCTGCCCCAATCCTCATCATCCAGCGCCGCAGCAATGTCCCCAAGAAATGGGAGAAATGACGACAACAGAGGGATGACAATCTTTCTAATTGGGTTCTCGACCGATGGTGACTTTCCGTCTCCGACTGCTCTCTGACGCTTCAGCAGGTTCATGGCTAACAGGCCACCAGTGAGCATGCCGTCCATGGCTGCAAGGGCAGCGATGTCCCACAAGCATGCTGCTCCTGGGTCTTCGGCGACATAATACACTTTTCCAAGAGGTGACATGATGCCAGAGACTCTGGAAAATACGGCTTCTGTCTCACCGCTGAGCCAGATAGACGAGTGCTCTGTGCCAACCAGCTCGGGTGTCACCATTATAGCACCGTCCAGATACTCCGCAATGCCATGGGCTTTCAGCCAAGCCTCCATTTGGCGAGCTTGCTGAGAAGTGCCTGTTGTGATGTTGATGATGATCTTTGAGGATTGGGTTTCCTCAAAAGGTAGAATCGATGAGAACAGCTCCGTGATGTTGCTATAGGACGCGACGCTGAGAAGAATGACATCGCTGCTCGCAATGGCAGCTCTGAGGTCATGTTCAAAGACAGCCCCGCGGTCCGCGAGATCTTTCAGCCATGGTCTATCAGGGTTCCTGTTCCACATGGTGACAGTGAAGCGTTTTTCAAGCCATTTCCGAACTATGGCCGTGCCGATGTTGCCGACACCCACAATGGTGATGGCTGTCTTGGGCATGACGATGTATAGGTAGCTGTAGAGGTACAAATGTTGGGTGATGAAGTGAAAAATTCTTATTCAAGAGCTCTGCTCCTGCTCCGGTATTTGTACCTCGTCCAACCCCCATGTTGAGATGGGCTCTTAGAGCATGTATTTACAGCCGGGCATTTGAGATCGTGCCATCGGAGTTTGATGCATCAAAGTCCGCATCTTTGGTGGGCTTGCTAATCAATCCCGACTGGCGACTCACATGGCTACCAAAGAACAACTGATAGCTGTCAAAGTGGCATCTTCGGATCTGGAATTCCGAACTCCCAGCACGTATGAAGGGTTCTAGATACGGATCCCGCGCGTTCCCGTGAAGAGGGTATTGGTAAGAATGAGGTCTATTTAAAGATATTTCTTTGTAATAAGCTCTACGCTAACTTTGCCTATCCTCCCTTAGCTTTACTCACCCCGAGCGGCTTGGTCCGTCTCTTTGTCCTTCGTTCGTCCGTTCCTCGTCCGTGTATTGACTGGGAAGCAAGATGCGGGCTATGACTTTCAGAAATCTTCACAATTTGGGGTGGCATTTCCCAACACATGAGCGACTAAATTTTTCCCAGTCAAATCTGCTTAGGAGCGAGATTCTTCACGTCCTCCTGTCAGCATTCCGACGGCACTTAAAATAACCTCTCTAATTACCTGCTACCCGACAGAGAAACACCATCGCGAATATTATGTGTTGGTGCAGGACAGGAGAAATAACAAGATACCTTATTAAGGAGCTCCTTTTCCGGGAAAAGACAACATTTTCGCCGGCAGTCGCTCTTGGGAGGCCTAAACTGGTGGCTTGAGATATACAGGAGCAACGACGCGCCACAACCGTTTGTAAGTGAATAAGTTCCAGGGAACTTGTATAGACTTGCGGTCTCTGCCCTCTGATCAATGAACTCTGTAAAATATGCAATTAGCTCCAACAGAAAAAGACACAGTTATCAATACATAGCGATATCAAGACTCAATGCCGGAAACCACCTAAATGTGGTCTCAGAACCATACAGCCAATACAGGGAGCCCGTTGGATCCGCCAACGCCACGATCAATTCAGGAACGTCGCAAAAAAGACTTTTACTAAAAGCAAGCCAGGGACATCAAAACTCCCTGATGGCTGTTCTCCTCTCCTCTTCTTACGCTTTCCTTCACACTCCGTCGTAACGCCACCGCCGCCATGAGATCTACTATCCCGCTGCTGGCGTTTTGCCACCTCTCATTGGCATCCAGATGCAGACCCTACTCTTCGTCAGCCACTTCCATCTTTTCCACAAAGACCGATGTGCCCAGTGACACTGAATCCGCGCCGTCTACAGCCTTATCCTCAACCACGCTCCTAGAGGAAACCGACTCATCCACAACCCTTTCATACTCGACGACTCTTTCGGAGGACAAGCAGCACTAGCGAATCTGCCACCTTAAGCAGCGAATCGGCTTCCACCGCTAGTGAAATCGAGAGTGTCACCTCGGATTCGTCCACCATCCCCACCACTCTGGTCACGACTCTGAGTGTTGAGCCCTCAACTACAGCGACGTCTGTCTCGCAAGGGCCTATCAACGTCGTTCTCAACCCAGGCTTGGAGGATTCAGACACGAGAGCCCCTTGGGTACGACTTGGCGGCCTCGGGAGTGCGTCTATCTCCACCACAGAATTCCATGGAGGCAGTCAGTCTGGCTATTTCACTGGAGCATCTGGTGGCCACGCAAACATGGGTTTTAGACAAAATATTGACTCTTCTCTGCTCGAAGCTGACAAGGAATACCGGTTCTCAGTATATGTGAAGGCAACAGTGACGTCGGGTTGCTTCGCCACATTTGTAGGATGTGGCACGGGAAATGCATATTTCAACACCCAGACCTTTGGGGGCAACAATGACTGGATCCTAGCGACAGTAACATGCTCTTGGACACAGGCGCGTTTGGATGCTGGAGCAAATGTTCGGGTACATGGTGTATGTGAACGGTTTTCTTTCTATATGGATGATGCTGCCCTTGAAGAAGTGGCGGCATCAAGATAGTGTTTTGTATGTATTGCACCAGCCTTTGTATACAATTAGGCATGGTAGAGTTATACAAAGGACATATGACCTGGTAGAGCATTCAGCCAGTTCCCACTACCACAAGGCCAGGCTCCGTGCAGGCACCGAAAAAGGAAAAGAGGTATGCGTTACTAGGTTTAGTCTATCTCAATTCGTGTGCCTTTGAGTTTCATGCTTGTACTCTCCTCCTCCTCCTTGATAGCCTCTCCCCACATTAGCCCTGGAAAAATCCCGTATCCGACTACAGTAAATCGGTTCGTCGTATTAGGGATTGGTCGTAGAATGACCGGGATCCGGCAGCCAAATAGAATCCAGACCTGGTCTCCTGACTTGACACCGCAATCTTTATCTAGAGTCCCCAACCATCCACCTGATGTCCCTACGAATACCACGTAGCTGATATGAAGCATTGGTATCAATGCCGCCCTCTCGTCTCTCGATAAAACATCTGTGGGCGTGTATCCTCCAAAAACGACGTGTCGGAGACTAAATTCCTGCTGCTCCACCTTGGTTGCTGCCAGGTACAGCGCCCGAAGCAATGAGACTCTCCTCGCTGGCGTTGGTTTATCCTGGTGGTACATGGCACGGTAACGCTGATCTCTCAACCATGAGAATAACAACGACGTGACTTCATCTTTCTCGTAGAGGGGTGACTCGGCCGCATCTGGCCAAACACGTCGACAGTATCCTTCCAGCTTTTGCAACCACTCAAGAATGGGCCGACCACCTGCTTCCTCCCGGTCTCCTACAAAGGAGACGGTGTCAACAAAAAGTCCTTCTGCGGAGAGAGTCAAAGTAGCTTGATTGATAGAAGCGCGGGTCGCTCGAGTAGTACCACAAGCCCGACTCGCATTGATGGGCCCCCAGTTGATGGTAGCATGCGGCATCCAGGTTGGGAGGCCCTCTCGATCCGAAGTAGCGTTGGGTGCGTGGTTTCCTTCGAAGGCCAGAAATGAGAGGTCGTGATATTTGTCCAGGAAAAGACTGAATACTTGAGAGTATATGTTGATGATGGGAGCCTGATAGTCAACCCAAAACGCGGCCTGGTCTATGTCTGCGGCAAGTCCTAAGACACCATAGACACGATCTCTGGGCTCAGTCATGTTCAAGCCAGATGCCTGGAGGAATAGATGTAACAATGACGATCCAAGGATGTCTCGGGTTATCTTGAAACGTTCCAGGTCTTTCTCCCTGTGAACCTGACGATCCTTGAGCAGACTCTCCCTGGCACGTAGTATGCCGCCTCCCAAAATCTCGGGGGTAAAAGAGTCTTTTGTGCTCCCGTCTATGTAGCGAGAAAGCTCAGACAAAGGGCCGGTGAATTGAACCATCTCGCGCTTGATGACACCCACTTTGTCCTGGACTTGCAACAACTGCGCCCCGTCAAAAGCATCTCGGCGACAATACACCTGAATCTTTGGAGCAAGTATCAATTCTTGCTGTATCCACAATCGACGCCAGTATGGGTTGCGAAAGATGTCCGCGACCGGGTACCAATACGACGGATCGTGAAAGTCGTCAAGCTCTACCCCTTTGCCAAGGTTTTCCAAGTCTTTAAACACAGATGTGATAGGCTGTACGTTGTGATCAAGCCAAGCACAAACAGCTTGCGCAGTGGCGTATATCGTTTGCATCAACTTAATCTGATGCTCCTTCTCGGCGTTGTCGGGCTGGTTGATGCAGATGGCATCCGTCCAGATAACGCGAGGCTCGCTTGCGTGTCGCAGGTCATCCAGAGCTTTCCTGAGATTTCGGCCTACGGGGAACTTGGCGCCATTGACAAAGATGTCGTAGGTTGGCCGAGATGGTCCCCATGTGTAGCTGAGTGCCTCGAAAACGGGCTTCTCATCCAAAGAGACGTTGAACAGACGCGTGATAACCCTACTACCAGGCTTACCAGGGTATAGCTCCAAAAGTCGTAATTCTCGTCTTGCTGGATCCAGAGGCTCGTAATGGAACGATGAGGCTTTTTCCGACCTCTTTTCGACAGCCGACGAATATACCGTCGTCGGTGGTCGCTTTGCTGGTAGCTTTCCCATATCAGGCATGCTAGAGCGATATACAACGTTAGAGAGCAGAGACAAAGTAAAACTAAGGTACCAGGTGGACGAAGGAGATGCTACCTAAGGTTGAAATGGTGCGGGGGTCGACTGCAAAGAGCGAGGTGCAGGGATAAGACTGCCAATCAGACGCTCATCTTACTCCTGCGGCTGAAGGGGAACATTTACAGATGGGCATGAATACCTAGGATTGCGGGGTAGGTAAATCTGAACAAGGGTCTCTAGGACGATGTGTCCACCACCAGCGCTCATCATAAATCAATCAAATCAACTTTGAGGTAAAAGTTGATTTGTTTGATGAGCCTTCGGTCCAAAGTTGATTTGTTTGATTTAATTGGCTCGTCTCAATCAATT
>JBBEOF010005408.1:0-17171 GCA_037576055.1 Fusarium sp. M6JPR69
GCCGAGCTGGGCGGCTATCCACACCTTGAAGCCTGTGTCGATAGGCTTACTGGGGACGTATGCAACTTGCTTATTCCTTCCTGTATATTGGATCATAGCCTCGTCGACGGCAATATGCGAGCCCGGCTCACAGAGCTCTGTTGTTGCAAGGTGAACGTGCTGAGACCACAGCTCAACGCATTGGAAGACTATAGGAAAATCGGCATCGTCAGTGAATTTGGTGTGGTCAAAGAGCCGGAGATAATGATGAAGGAGTTGAAATCGGTCATAAGTCATGAACTTAATTATCGAGTGTTCAGGCCGCTGATCCTCCAGCTGAGGGGTCTTCCAATGGTCTTGGACTGTTATTTCGCTGTGGACCCCTATATAAATAAGGATCCCAAGCCAGACATATACATCTGCGGCGGTAGTTGGCTTTCAGGTGCGGAGGCGTGACCTTTCTGTTATTTCATGTTCTTGACTATCAATAACGCCACTCTGAAGTAGGCTGTTAACCCAGTTATTGGTGTATTTTACCCAGTTATTGACTAGGGAAATAGGTACGAAGTGTTGGAAAAGTAACAGCGGGCTTTGGGGCAGCTTGTTGACGAGTAGCTCTCGTCGCGGCACCTCAAAGGGTTGAAAATTGAAGCCTCGGTCTTCGGCAGCTGGAAAAGCCGGTCTCCGAGTGCTATCACCCTCATGCTCTTGACGGCTGTTATCTTCGTTGATGAAGCTATTATCATCATACGCGTTGAGTGCCTCCGCCGATATCTCTATAGGGATTGATTGGGAAGCCATCAATTAATTCGAAATGATTTGTAGGGTGATAAAGGCGGAATCAATTAATGACGCATCACTACGTTCCCCTCATGTACCTCCTGACAAATGGGGCGATGTGGGGCTCGGTACGGCCGGGAGGCTCAACACAACTCAAGGGATAGTCGAACGCTGCATAGCTGCCACTAGGGCGGCTTGGTCAGCCTATGAATAAAACAAACAAACAAACAAACAAACAAGAGTACGGGTAGGTGGAGGGCTGCTCTAGATGGTTTGGGATATTCCAAGGGGGTTTGTATGCAAAGCACAGCACTGAGATGAAGGGGTGAGATGGGACAAGAGGAAACAACCGCGATTGTCAGAGTATACCCGCGTTTGTTACAAAATGTCGGGTATTTCCACGATCAATGTTTATCAAGGACGCGGTACTGGATCCTGGATCTCATGGTTCGTCGGATCAGGTGCTGCCTCGCACTGCTCCTTACAGTTGTGACCGAGGCTGCGACTAAAGGTTTCCTTTTAAGGTTATTCTACGTTAGGCTGCTAGATGATGACAAACCTGAGCTTTCGTTGAGTTGCTTGCATTCATTTAACATGAGCGATTTCACTGTTTTTAATATGGAGATGCACGAGTGTCGCTGGGGAAGCCCCTCTGCCTACCGAGAACGATGTAAATCCCTAGAAAACATACTACCTCCAGGCATCAGATTCACGTTACTGCGACTAACCAAAATTCAATACGTCCAAGGTAACTGTTTTTGGCACCCACACGGCCGGTGATGCTTCTGGTTCAACCGTTTTGCTGCCTCTGGTATGGTATTACCTGGTTGCTGGCCTCGCGCGCATTGCTCACACCCACTACAAGACGCAAAGCTCTTCTTGGGTTGAGCGTTTGTTGCATATGATGAGGTTGTCGGTGTCAGTAGTGTTAGCGAGCAGGTCGGGATCGTTATGGTGTGAGGGATCTTAGATGAGCATGTCGTCCGAGGCTGCGGCTTCGGCGCGAAAAAACTGCGTAAGAGGGATAACTCAGGATAAGTACATGGACCATCGACGACAGCCAGAGCTATAGCGAGGTCGCCATAGACTGCCCCTCGATAAGGTTGTCCCAGACCACAATAATTACGGTGCCGCCGAGAATGATGCCGTAGGAGCCAAAGGCAATGCATATCGGCAGTTGTTAGCTGCTGGTATATATCGACATGGTGTGGCCGCGACGGAATCCAGCGCCGTCGATGCCGGACCCGATGAAATCATCAATGCAGGACACAGAGCGCGGCGTCGTACATGGTAACGTAGTGATCTAAGATCTGGTTACCAGTTACGTTGTGCATACAAATGCCGATGAACCCGAGCCTCGTCGATGACAACGCGGTTTTATCAGGGACTCGGTTATTGGCCGAGCCAACCATGAGAAACCCGTATCGTCCGCCGCCAGCGAGCCCACTTAGGATAAAAGAGCAACTTATAATAGTAAGGGTAGCGGTACGAGAATGGCGTCGAGCCCGACCAGAGCAATCTCGTCCTTCTCAATAGTCAGCTGCTTGGCGTAGGTGCCGCCTTCAAGAAGGATCTGATCCCTGCAACAGGCAGCGTCGGTCGCATCCTGAATGGACTGGCAGAGTCGGACGTATATGGTGCGACAGTCCTTGTTGTTGTGGTAGTACTTGCTCGCTGCATGGCCTCTGGCACTGCGTTTCATGTCGCTACCGACGTGTGGGCAACGCGACCCACCCATCCTATTGCACTCTCACGCTTATGTTTGTCCTATAGATGACAGAAACGCCAATCTTTCCATTTGTATAGGACATCGCCCCAGGACTATAGATGTTAGTAGCTAACACGTTGTGATGCCGAGGAAGTTGACAGACCTTTGAGGCGGAATAGCCAGGGCTTGTGAAGGGTATAGCAGTGACGAAGTCAACCAAGAGGGTCTCGACGACTACCCAGTTGAGCTCTATGATGCCCAAGCTACTGAGAGAGATATATGAGTGGAATTGGCCAAGTGTGGCAAGCCTTAAGGAAGAGAAGACAAGCAATGGTCGTGCCCAATGATTGGACTTGAAAGGGTGGTTACATATGATCATGAAATATAATATCACCTCTCTTGTAGGGAATGAAGGTGCCGCGTTGCGTGCAGGAGATGACAGAATAGTATATATTTGCGTTCGTTTCTGGGTGCTTTAACCGGAAACGAGCAATTGAGATTTGATAGCAGGAAGTCGATGCGCCATGTACTCTCATTATACTGTCATTGATGACAAACTTATGCAGTGACCCAAGACTTCTGAGACTAACAGTAGATAGATCCTCCGTAGCTATGGGTCTCTCCAGGTTTCACGTGTATCGACCTCGCTTCAAGCTGTTGCTTCTTGAATTTGGCATAACGTAGGCCGCACGCATTGCACAACGTCCTCGCTCCATCAGGGCCCCGTCGCCATTCGGGTGTGTCAACTCGGTTGCAATTATGACATTGGTCAAGGGGAGCCGCACGCTATCCACGTGTGAGTTTTTTTTTTTTTTCTCCCTCAAATGATTGAACCTACCCTCAATCGCGTGCTGGCCTCTGTCATACCATGTTGGGGCTTCATCGCATCTCCGTGCATGGGCTCATCGTGATCCTCGTACGGGCTCTTCATCTTGGCTGCTTCACGAGCCCGCTCGTTCTGGCTCAATGCTTGCAACAGACTCCTTACTTGCTCTAAATGCCGCTTGATGCGCTCGATGTTGCCGAGCATATCGCTAATATCCTGCTCTGTCGGTAGTCTACCCGGGATGGGGTGAGCTACGTGCTGCTCTTGAGTGATTCGGGTATATACTTCGGAGAAGTTAAGAATCTTGTGGGAGCAGGAGCCGATCTAAAGTCAGTTAATATTGCCGCCCTTCTATGCGAGCCTATTCCGACATACTTGACTTAAAGAATCTTGGTAGCTCCAGCTTTCAAAGTGCTTAGTCACGGTAGCATCATGTCTAGCTCGAGGAGCACACACTCCCTTTTCCGTATCGGGAGGTTCCCATGGATTATAGGGCTTTGAGACATGGGGCGGAACAGCGTGCTTGGGAGAGATCCGAGAAACGGGCAGACGCATCTGACTAGGAGGTTGTTGGCCAGGTTGATAAACAACACGCGTAGGAGGCGGCGGCGGATGAGGATGCGTATACACCACGTTGAAGGGATAGTGAGCCCGCGGATGCCTCTGCTGTTGAGGATGATGTTGCTTGGGAGGAATGTCCGGCTTGGCTGAAAGGCCCGCCTGGCAGTCCGAGAGAGACAGTAGCGGTCGGCTAGTGAGTGGTAGCCGATGAGAACTTGCGAAGGAGGTAAGAGCATCTTGTTGAGGGGGAAAAGACGAAGCCGGGTGTAGCGGCTGTGGTGAGGAATGCTTCCCAGTCTTTGAGAACGATCGATGAACGGGCTCGAAAGATGACGAAAGTTTGGAGCAGGGCTGGGTGCTAGAAGGAGGTCCAGGAAGAGGAGGACCCAGCTTGGTGTCCTGAATGAGTTCCGAGATCGAGGGCAATGGCCGACGATTCGAAGAATTATTACCGTTGACCGGCTTCTGGGGCACAACAGAAGAGATCATGTTAGAGATGCTGGCACCGGATGAGGAATGATGATAGTCCGAGGAGACTGACGGTCGAAGCGCGTGGTGAGTGGACGGCATAATGAGCATTGTGGTCATGACAGGAGGTTCTCTATGCGAGGTTTCGATATGATCTCTTGAGATGGATAGGCGCTGCCGGTGATGGCGAGAATGGTAGGTTGCAGTACGTGGTGTAGTTGTTGGGGGATAGAGGCAGAGCGAAAGCGGGAAGAGTGAGGGAGTTGTTGATGTGGGAGGACCAGCCAGAGATAAGAGAGGATACTGCAGCAGCTCTCGTATTGGAAGCAAATAGACCTCTTCCTGATAGAGTTGGGGGGTGTGGCAAATACAAAAGATGGCCTGGGGCAATTTGATGCCATAGATGCATCTGATCTGGCTACATTCGGCTGGGGAGTGCTTGATGAATGAAGGAAGAAATAGATAGGCAGAGGGATGATAAAGGAAGAGCTTCCGCGACTTGACGAGCCAAGAAGGGTGTCGAGATATCGAGCTAGCACTAGATGTGATGACCTACTTTGGCGAGGGAAGGGGCTATAGACATAGGAGGACTCACGAGGCGGAAAAAAAAGTAGACGAAGAAGCAAAAGGCAAAGATATAGATAAGGCCAGAAGAGCCACGGGTAGAGATAGATCTGAAGGTTGATAGGAAGGATGATTTGTGACAGCACTAAAGCGGGAGACCGACAGGGAGGCGGCCTGGAACTTGGGCTTCTTGGGTGGACAGACACATGCAGACCAAATGAGCGCGGCTTACTTGCTGGCTTTTAAGAGTGCCGTGTGATCGGTGTTGGCCCGCTGGATCACAGACCAGAAAAAGTGTAGCGCAAACTACTTAAGGCGGCGGCAAATCGTGAAACTGGCCTAAGGACCGGGGCTAAGGGACGTGGCGCTTAAGCCGGTTCAAGATAGAGAGATAGGCGAGTGGAGCGAAACCCACGGCACTGGGTTATAATCCTCTCGCGCGTTGGGGGCTGGCAAGAAGGTCGATGTTTGCAGACATTTGGCGTTGCGGGCTCTTGGTGTCGGGTGGTCGTGGGTTAGAGAAACAAAACTCATGTCGGAATGAACTAGTTGGTTAACTGAACCTTGCCTTGATGACATTCTCCCGTGTTGATGCTATCGACTCGATCTGAGGTGATTGGGGCGTGCGGTCTGTAGTTTGTAGATGGTTGGAGCTGGCCTTGGTTGCGCACTGGCAGTTTAGCGACTAGCAACGGAGCAGCAGTGGGCGGCACCAGACCCAAAGCCAGGCAGTGCTGGGCCACTAATATGGCGGGCAAGGCCAAAGCCTGCTGCTGAGGCCGGCGGTGTGTGGAAGGCACCAGAGCGGGCGAACACACGGCGGAGAAAGGAAGAAGAGGAAAAAAGTAAATAAAGGAGGAGAAGAAGAAGAGAGAGAGAAGAAGAAGGGGTGAGGAGGGTGAGCAGAGGTAACAACTCGAAAGTTGATGGTATCGTGTTGTGAGACATGTGGAGGTGGTTGGATGCAAGGGAGAGAGAGCGAATGTTCAGGGGCAGGTGAGTGTGGGCCTCCTACAACCCTGAATCTCGGTTCAGGCGGTGTTGACAGATCTCCGGCAGCCCGTACCATCGCCTCGGGGATTGGATGAGATCTGAGTTCTCAGGGATCTTACTTTACGGCTGAAGTCGGCCAACAAATACGGAGGCATTAATCAATGTCCTCCGTCCTCATTCCCGCAGCAGCACAAAGCCGGCCTCCAATACTTTAAGGATGACTACACTGCTGCGAACTCGGGTACTTCAAGAAAACCGACCTTATGTGACTGCAGTTCAACAGCAGCTCAACACATGCGGCAGTGCGCAGTTTGCAGAGGAAGAACAAGTTGGCCGACAGACGGTGCAACAAGTTGCCGATGGATTTGGGCATGGTCAAGGGCCTGTGGATGGACAGTGCTCAAAAATGTGAACCAGTCGAAGAGGTACGTGGCTTGCACCCAGGCGAGCCTCCACCTTCCTTTTGTCTGTTTGTGTATCTCCGGATATGGATACGCTCTTCCCTGACCCCTGTAGAAAGGCGCCGCCTCCATTGGACTCGATCAGTGAACGGATATCCTGCCCAATCGAAACCACTGGTGACATGGTTGCCTGCCCATCCTGTCAAGCACCATCAGCTTGTCCCTCATTGCACTCTCGTTGCCTCCCGGTTAGGACGCGCTGCAATGCCAGCGGCTTGCATTTCCCTAATAGAGGGAAAGAACCGCAGCTTAAAGCGAGGTCAATCCGCCTACCATCTAAAGAAGGCTTCAGACCAGGAAGCCCACACTGGTCTGGGACCAACTATAGACGCAAATGGAAGTTCTCGAGTAAGTCATCACCAACAACATGTCTTTTTCCGTGGTGAGCTGAGTCGCTGGAAATGGGGTCTATCATATTTTAGCGCCGACTCTGGTCTGGACCAAATCTTATCACATCGGTGGCGCAACACTATTGGTTACGTTACCGATTTAGGCCATGATCTTGGGTGGAGAGTAGCCACCTTGAGGATAGCTCAGAAAATGCCGTGAATCCTTGTAGATCGTTTACTAAAGAGAACGTCCGTGGCTGAGAATAATAAAACTGATTTGGGCCTGCGGCATTTCGGAGTTATTGAGACACTGTTCAACGACTGAGTATATTCCCAGAAGTGGAATCCAACGGATCCTCTGTAAAATTTCTCCAAGGGCCCGTGCCCGCCTTAGGCAGAGACCAATAGAACTTCCAGCAAACAAAGGCAGCAAAATACAATGAGTGGGCTCCGTCGGGGACCAGTACTGACCATCGATGTTTATGTCGGAAGACGTATGATGCACGCCAGGCCACATGGAAATTCAGGGTGGTGAAATGATTGACCCGAGCGACCCAGATATCAACAAAAAAAGCAGATTGGGCAAGACAAACAGGGTCTGGTCATTATACCTTGGGGTAGCCCTGAGGTAGCCCTCCACATATCACTGGCGCCTCTCGCCCGCAGATCACCCCTGGTAGAATGGAGGCCGGAATGGAGACAAGAGACAACAAGCAGTATTAAAGCTCAGACATCCGGGGCATGTGTAAACAACGGCAATGACCCCTGCAAGTCAGGAATTTAGATGTAACGTATACGATAAGTGAATTGGTCAGACAAGTGAGTCGGTCAATTTTGTACCTTTTAGCGGGGTATAGCGGGGTAAAATACCTAAAAATTGCTTGAGGGCGCTAACAATTTCCAGGTACTTTTTATATATACCTTCTGCTAGCAAAGACTAAAGTGACCAACTCACTTGTCTGACCAAGTCACTTATCATACGTTACCCTTAATTTGACGCATTTTAATTGGCTATAACCCCTTGTTGTGACCTGTTTGGAGGGCTTGGACAGCTCGGGAGATGAACCACTATAACCAGTGTCTCAGTCTTGGCTGGTTAGTCAACATTGATATCTGCCCCTGTACCTGCCTTCAAGCTGTGATTAATTATGCAGCCAAGTATTGCAGTAAGATGGAGTAGCGGACTGATAGTTATGCCAGCCTGGGGCGGCAAATCTTGCCCTACGTCTCTCACCAGGACCCACTTCTATCTTTTGCCTCGCGTCTAATGAACAAGTTGCTTGCTGAGAGAGACTTCTCGGGGCAAGAGATCTGCCATGTCTTGCTCAACTGCGAGCTGCAGGAGGGTACCCGTGTTATAAGAGCCGTTGATTGCCGTCCGTACGAGCAACAGGGACGGTCTCTTCGCCTCCAAGGCGATCATGACGACGCTGAGGTCGTTGGGATATATGAGAAGTATCTTTCTCGCCCTCCCCTTCATGAAGAACCCACTTACCTTGACTTCCTAGCCAACTGGAATACAAGCAAGAGGGCTGGGAGAAAGTGGACACGTTGGGGTCGTCAAGCTAAGCCTCGTGTATTATACTACTTCCCGCGGTACAAGTCCAACCCCCAGCATCACCAATACGATGATTTTTGTTGTGTGAAGCTAATGCTTGCTCATCCACATCACCATCCCAACGAACTACGCAAGATCGACGGTGTCGAGTACGACTCGTATGCATCTGCCGCCAAATTCTGTTATGGGAACCATCGGCACACTGATGATTACTATGGCACACCTAACGCCGAAGAACGTCGACCAGATCCGGATGAGTTCGAGCAAGAATATCACGAACCTGACCTTCTGGAGGAGGACTGGCTTGAGCTTGCCCGCCAGCTTCCCGACTGCCCACCAAGCCAAGAGGTAATAGATCTTCTTGGTCGACGGGATATCGATATCCAATACGATTGGACACCCCACGTTGGCCGCTACGCTGACTCAGAAATCGTTCAAGGCGATTATTGGCGCCATCGCATTGAGCAGAATCGTCTCCATATGGATGTTGAAGACCTACCTTCAGAGGTCCGTGATACGCTCAACCCAGAGCAGCGGATAGTATACGATATGTTTATTGGACACTTCCAATGCGGCAGCGAGGAGCAGATTCTACTCCATGTTGACGGTGGTGGCGGGACAGGCAAGTCGTACATGATCAAAGTCCTGTCTTCGCATCTTCAGAGGCTCGCTGGTAACCGGCCCAGTCCAATCTGGAGAGCTGCACCCACAGGTGTTGCAAGCAACTAGATAATGGGGACAACATTACACTCTCTCCTCCGGCTGCCTGTGGATAGGGCTTTTACAGACCTATCCCCAGCAGATGCTAATGCTATTCAAAAGAAGCTACGGGACGTTAGGTATCTTGTGATCGATGAGAAAAGTATGCTAGGTCTGCGACAGCTTTCGTGGATCGACAAACGCCTCCGCCAAGTCTTTCCTGGCAGAGCAACCGAATTCTTTGGCGGCATAAGCATCATCCTCGTTGGTGACTTCTTCCAGCTCCCGCTGATTGCGAACAAGCCTCTCTACTTTGATGGACCACTCAAAGACCTGTATGAGGTCTCTAGCCAGACGGCATATAGGGCGTTTAACCACACTGTCTTCTTGAAAAAGGTCCAGCGGTAACATGGCGACAGCCAGGCTGGCTTTCGTCTTGCGCTTGAAGAATTATGTGGTCTAAAGTTATCCATCGAATCATGGAAACTTCTGAGCCAGCATGTGCAGGCTAAGCTAAGCCAGCGCGAGGTAGATACGTTTGATGCTGCTCTTCGTATCCATAGCAAGAAAGCTCGCGTTAACAAGTACAGCTATGATCACCTTATTCGTCTGAAGCACCCAGCAATCCAAGTCATGGAGAAGAACATTGATAATGGTGCTGACGAGGCAACATCTGAAGCCGGCAACCTGGCTGGCCAGTTTCCGGTATGTATTGGTGCTCGTCTCATGCTAACCCAGAACATCTGACATCCAACAGGCCTAGTTAATGGGGCCCAAGGGACAGTATATGATATCGGCTGGGCCTTTGGCGCTGATGCTAATCGTGACCCACCATCTGTCATTATGATGATGATGGATAAGTATACCAGGCCATTATATCTAACCACGGATGATGGGCGCGAGGTAGTACCTATACTCCAAGTGGAGCGAGGCTTCTTTCTTGGGACGTCCTCCTGTGCACGAAAGCAGTTCCCACTTATAGCATCATATGCCATTATAGTTCATAAGTTACAGAGCATCACAGTGGAAAAGATGATGGCGGATCTGTCTGGACGGGACTTCCAGACAGGGCTCAGCTATGTTGCAGTGTCCAGGGCCAAGATGTTAGACGGGTTAATGACCGATACCCCATTTAAACGGGCATCTCTCCACTATGAGAAGCTACCTGATGGCAAGTACCATAGAGTTCCATCATGTTATCCACGCTTAAGGCTCTATAAACCCTAATAGAGTAGCAGGTATTTTGATGAAAATCCGCGACCAGGGCCGGCGCAAGAAACAGCAACTTAACCAGCCACTATTCCAACCTCTTTTTTCTTGATGATGTCGCCATAGTACACAGAGAGGGCGAAAAAGGTCACGATCATATACGCACCGCTCCGTAGAGCGCCAGCGCACAGTCAGAGTTATTAGTATGAAATATCATGTCATAGAGATACATCCTTCGGGCTGTATTACACCCTCCCCACCATCGGTGAGGGTGTCAGCATATTTTATCAGACCGGACTATATAATGCAGAGAGGCGAGAGAGCCATCCGAAGGCTCTCGTGCTGCCTTCCCTCCTAATCAGGCCAATGTCTATTAGCAGTCCTCCTCCTAATCAGCTATCATCCTCTTCGCCAAAGTGAACAATGATTGAACAGCTCGACCGCCTCGGACTTTACCTCAATCAGCCAGAGCCAGCGATCCTATGCATTCAATGCAAGTTCGCCCTCAAGGCCGATGGAGGCCATATCTCGCGGCACCTCGGAGAGCGGCATAGCATCTCCAAGCTGGCTCGTCGAGGGCTGGGCCCATTCATGCGATCCCTTCGCCTTCCAGACCCAGAGAAACTACCCGTGCGGCCGGATGGCTCTTCACCCCACCCTCGCCTCCGCATCCAACAGGGCGCCGCCTGCAGGCATTGCGGGCTCCGATCGACTGGCCTCGAGGTTCTCTCTAGGCACTTGAAGAAATTCCACTCCCAGGATATCCAGCACAGTAGGGGACGCAGCTTCCCTAGGAGCCACTGGCTGCAGGACCACATCCTGGACCGACTCAGCCTCTGGACCTGGACCGTGAGTAACATCAGGCGTTCCTAGACGGTTCGACCATACGGCAAGCAGCCCCAGGGATCACACACGCCCGCCACCATATACCAAGCGCCAGATGCCATACAAGTCTTCGCCAAGGAACTCTATGCCAGAGAGCAGCAATATCTCTCCCAACAAGAACATCATTCCTCTGGCACCATCCCTCTAGGCATATGGCGAGTCAGACTATGACAGGCGATAGCCCTCAGAAAGGACGCCAGGTCAAGCAACCTAGGTTCTAAGGCCAAGTCACGTTTTTCTAAACTTGCTATGAGTCTGGTGTTTAGAGGTGCTTATGACTCAGCCACGGCCTCTCCTTATTCAAGTGCTTTGATATCCTTTAACCTCGCCCTTCCTGCCACTCTTTAAGTCCTGGTATGCATGAGCAGCTAAATGAGCTCTCTTGCCGGTTACTCCCACCCCTAGCTTCGTAACTATGTTCTAGAACACGCGTCGTTTCAGTTGCAACGACTCATAAGAACCAGTATATAATCTTTCACCTCCGATGATTCCGAGCTTCCATTACACCATTCTCCATCAACTCAAATCCACCATCACTCGTACAGAATCATAGCCACCGATTTATTTAACACAATTCAATAGTTAAAGCCGTGCTTTAGATGCTCTTTCCAGTGCTTTGGCCATTGATTGAACCTCTTGCAAGAAATATACCTTTTGATGCCTCTCTATCTTATAGATAGCAGGGCTCTAGGTGTTCTGGGACCCATAGAAGACAACTCACCTTTTGGGACAGCAAACAATTTTCCAACCTCTACCATAGGAGCAATGGGGGCCGTGGGACCAGTCAACCCGGCTCGATACATCAGGAGATGGGAGCAGCACGGCAAACGGCGTCTACACGCAGACTAGTCCTCTACTCGAAGGCTTCGCCTCTGGCTATGGTGCCGAGTCGACAGACCATTGGAATTATATCAATCCCATAACCGACTCTACCAATTGGTGGAATGCCCTTGATCCTACTACGGAGTACGCGGATCCAGCTTCAGGTTCTAGACATATCGTTGCCAAGGAATTGCCTCCTCCACAGGGCTACTAGTACCCGCCCTCAACAGCAAAGAATCCGAGTCCGGAGCGGAATTGTGACTCTAGCGATCTTTCGACCCGCAAATCCGCTAGACGAACCTGGTTAGGCAACGGAAACCTTGATCCACGGCCAAGGAAGAACACGAGACAATCAACTATTAGCCGCAAGAGAAGTGCTAGCAACAATGGCGATCCATCAACCCAACAGTATAACGACCAGGTCAAAAGGATACAAGGACAGGACCGAATCGCATCCACCAAGTTCCGGGTCAAGAAGAGGGAAAACATATCGAGACTTGAGTCTAGCAAGCAGGACCTAAAGCCCATCCACGGCGATCTTTCCACTTGCGTGGCCGACTTAACCCTCGAGGTCTATGAGCTCAAGATGCAAATTCTACAGCAATCGGGATGCAACTGCGCTCTCATGCAGAACTGCCTCGCCCATGAGTCCCAGCGATACGTGCAGACGTTAGTGGAGAAGTTGGCGTGAGCGGCCTTGTTTTCGCAGGCGTAGCCCTTTTCGCGGCGGGAGCAGAATTAATGCGGGATTAAAACGGGGCGAGGAAAGATACCAAGGCGCCATCGCGGAGGTCCCTCCGGTTGTTTGAGGGATGTGGGGGTGAGGGATGTCAAAAGCAATGTGAAACCAGTAGGTGGCAGCAGGACTGAGACCTGCAGGATACTAATTTGATTTTCCTTCCCTATTTACCTGCCGCTAGGCCAGTGTTCAGGGGTGAGGGACCTACCCTTATAGGTGGCTAAGGTTTTACAGGTGGTTGGCCAAGTCAATCCGTCGCAGGGATGGCGCGTATGATGTATCAACATGTGGTAGGCGCCGGTCCGGTTAGGGCGTGACGAATGGCGGCGTGGGACTGTCTCACAAAGTCGTCTGAGACCACCCCTCGGCACCCCCGTGGTGCCTATGAGACGGACTTTTGTCGTAGTATAGGCTAGGGGCAGTGGCGGAGAAGTTCTCGATATGTGTATAAGCTGAGCGAGCTGAATCGTCTAACGAAAGGATAGACGCAATGGGATTAATTCGGTGATAAAGGCGTCTATTTCTCTTTATCTATATCTCACCCACTTTCGAAATCGAACTCCGGATGAGGCCCAAACCAGAGAGTCTCGGCGAAGTAGGAAATGCATGCAAGTTTAATCACCACGTTCGCATATGACACGTCGCTTATCGCAGAGACACAGACCCTACTTTTTCGCGTTGACCCTGAATTTCGTGAACTGACGCAGAGCAAAGGGAAGATACATGTTGGCCTTGCCCCTGGGGCGGCCTTGTTGCCCCCGTCGCTCAGCCTCTGAATGCAACATGTTTTTGGACTTGCAATGGGCCAACGTCTGTCTTATCTGGTCCTTTCAAAGCCCTGCAAAGCTTCGCCCTTCACCCTCTATGCATTATCCAATGTGGATAATAAAACCCACTCACAACATTAGCGGGCCGGTTCCTACACGCGGCCACAGCTCTGGAAGTGAGGACGGCGCTTGGTCAGGACGAGGCTGCGGATCTTACCCACCAACCTATAGCCACATTGGCAAAACGGAGCCATCAGAACTCCCCTGGTCAACGTTGCCCAAAGTGTTAAGACCGGGCTTCGTGGTGGACGTGATGGTTCCGTGCCCGAAGCCCCAACTGAAAATTGGCCCCTTTCCTTAGCTTCTGAGCTACCGTCTTCGACCAGCATCTCCTGCGGGGGCTTTGGCAATCATCCGTCCTAGGGCTACCCCACTCCATAAGGCTAAAGACACCAGCAAAGAAAAAGGAAGAGGTTACACAAAAGATAATCGTTTGACGTGCTTTCCATATCATGGGTGTTTGTCTAGTGGAAGTAGCGTCGGGGCCTTTCCAATAGCATCACGCATAGAGAATGACGGTGAAATTTATCTTTCTTTAAACAGGCTCCCTGTTATAAGATAGTTTATGTGACAACTAAGAGTGGCTCTGTACCCTTCTCCTATCAGCCAAAGTTGCCCCTTTGAGCCATCCGGATATGCCATAGCTCTCATCTTCCGCCACCAAACAGCATTGAGGAGTCTCAATATAGTCCAAGTGTGCCATGTGGAGCTCGTGACCTGCTCCTCGATCCGCGAGGCCGGGGGCTCTATCAGCAGCGTTCCTAAGGTTTATTCTATCGTCATTTGTGAGGCCGGGGTCGTCCTCCGTCTGAAACATTCTAGGACGGGCCAACCCATCCATCCATAAACAGAGCCCGCGTTAAGTCTTCTAGGAAACCATAGGTGTCGATCCTTAGCTATCTGCTCTCAGTATTACATCATCAGGTGCCATGGCCGGTCAAGGATTAGCCTTTCACTACAGATATCAATCCAAGCCCCTCCGCCACCGGAAGGGCAATATCATGGGCGGGACAGGGGCTAGGGATAAGACCCTATCTGAGCGTCTAGGGAAGCTAGGGCCCGCTGCCGGCAAACACACCAACGCGCTTAAACTTCTGTGACCAATGGATAATAAATCAGGGGACCAGATCTCTCCGGGACAGCCCTACTTCGAAAAAATTCAGGGTCAATATCATCGGGAGAGCCTCGAGCGACGAGACCCCCAGTGATCGGGCTCCTGACAGGATTAGTGCATTTGCAGATGCCGGGATCAGGGGTTATCGCCCACGAGGCTCTTCTCATGGATGGTAGCTAGATTCTTTGCTCATCCGCGGCGTAATAGTGGTGTTGAGGCTTCTCAGAAAGCCTCTAGGACTTCATCACCAACAATACTTATTCATATCATAACCCCTGGTTCCGCTTCCAGGATTCCCTATTGCAGAGGCCTCATTCCCCCACCGCTTCCATCTATCTACCTATCCCCTTTCCTAAGAAACCTTATCTATTCGGTTCCCACTTTCCCATTTCCTTCGCTCCCAAACATAGTGGAGACAGGCTCGACGGAGTCTAAGGCCCAGCCTCAGGTCAACCTTGATGGCCTTGGAATCTTCTGGATAGCATTTGCCCTCTCCTGGACCTTTATCGTTGCGGGCAGCATGATATTTCTATGGCGTCGTCGTGGCATGCCTATCCTGAGGATACGAGGTCTACCGCTATCATTCCTTGCTATCGCCTTGCTCCATCTCTACTGGGGCACTATCCAGGCCGGTTATTTTTATTTTCCTCTCATCTCACCCCAGGTTGAGTACTGGATAATCAGCATCTACCTCCCCTGTGGTATCGCTCTATTCCACGTCTCTAATTCCCGATTTCTCGTTATTGCTAAAGCCCAGAAGGAACTCCTCACTTCAGATGCTGCCTCGATTCGGAGCAAGGGTGGGAACACGAGTTCCCTCATTTCCCACTTCCGACCTCTCGGCTATACTAGAAAGATTCTACTCCTTGTGGGCGCAGGCATGGGTTTTCAGGTGGCACAACTTGCAGCATGGTGTTCTCCTTACAATCACTAATTCAGCAAGGTTTTACTTACGCTCTTTATGTACCTCATTTCGCAAAAGTTCCATCCCTCTTTCGGCATTCTTAGCACTGAGATTTCTAGAACTAAAGACATTCAGAAGTTACAGATAAGGAGAGGCTGGGAATGGTCATGCCGACGATTTCCTCTTACTAGCCTGAGCTCTAACGCATTTTTCTAGGTGGCCATCTATCTTTTGGCAATTCTTCTAGACATGGATTGTCGCTCCCTATACTCTCTAGCACGAACGCGGAATTAATAATACGCAAGGGTAGAGAACCCAAACTATTGCTTGCTATCTATCAAGGTTAGCATCCCTTGATATTACTTGACCCGATTAGACGCTAACTACTACGTAGTCTTCATACAACCCCTATGTGGCTTATTGCTCTATATCTCCCTGCTATGTCATCGATTAATCACATCTGGGTTCCGCCTCAATGGTATATTATCCCGATATTCGCTTTTTTGCCGGAATATCGAGCTCATTCGATTTAAGGATTGCCATCTCTATCATAGTGCTCGAGATCTTCACTATTTTCCTACCCTACTGGGAGGCTATTAGATACCAGACTTTACGCCAAGAACATCTTAGCTCGATCATTCAATGGCAACTAAAAGTAGCCAAACCATCACTGAGCGCATAGTCCAAGGACGACCCTATCAAGGGTAACACCAGCGAGATTCTCCTCACCATAGAAGCTCTCGAGTGTATCCTCTGGCGAAACCCCAGGCCACTTCAGGAGTTCTCTGCCCTCCGTGATCTCTCTGGAGAGAATGTCGCCTTCTTAGAAGCCGTCGCTAACTAGAAATCTTCGCTCCCTCCGGCAATTCGTAGCCCAGAGGAGATTAAACTTAACGTGGTTCAAGAACTTCTCTACGAACGATTCAACAGCGCTCTTCAAATCTACGTCGACTTTATTAGCTCCCGCAGTGCCGAGTTTCAAATCTACCTTTCCTCACAGGACCTCAAGAGGCTCGAGTTTATTTTCGAGCCATATGCCTGCATTCTCTCTGGCGACAAGTGCAATGTTGATCCCGCTCCGCCCTTTGGGCCCTTCGCCATGACCACCAAGGCCAAGACGTCTTCCGCATCGCCTCACGGTTTTCAGACTGGTATCATGACCAGGTCAATCAATGAGACGGACGGAATGGAAGACAAGACCGTCTGCTGGGATGACATCCCCGACGGCTTTGATGCCACCATTTTTAATAACGCTGAAGCAAGCATCCAGTATTTTATCTAGACCAACACTTGGCCAAAGTTTATTAAGCAACGACGATTCTTAATCAACTCGAACGATAACATTGAGTCAGGAAATGCCGTTGCTCTACCCGTTAAGCATGGTTATGAGTTTAGGGGGTTTTAGTGATTTAGGTCTCCTAGGACGGATTTTTAACACTTCCCTATACTAATGCAGATGAGTGGATTAATCAGAGCCCGTTTCTTACTGCATTTGAAAATTTCGCTTTCTTACGGCAGACCAGAGAAAAATACACTCACAGTTAGCTATACGCCCTAACACTTCCTATCACCAACACAGTATCGGGCTATAAAGAGACAAATCACGCTCTATCTTGCGAAAAACCGCGCCCATAGCTGAACGCGTCAATGAAACCACTCTATGAGTGGTCTTTAATACGTTTCGGGTGAACTGAGTGGGTCGGGTGGCTCGTTCGATCGATCCCATTGAGAATCGGTCGATCCCT